>CYKH01001902.1:6362-18435 GCA_001460835.1 Bodo saltans | reverse complement strand
TCGCCGGCCGACCGATTCAAGTTGCTGTTGTTGTGACGATGATTGCGTAGTAGAAGAGCTTCCCAATTTGGTAGAATCATCGGCACTACCACCAATCCAACGTTCCACGCACTCTGTGACAAAGACACAACGATGGCGGGATTTGTCCTCAGTCCAAGGCAGCACCACCCGCAGAACGTTAGGGTGCCGCACTCGCGTCAACGCTTGCACGCCCTCCCGCACTTTCTGCAAGGCGTAGCGGTACACGTCTTGGTTCCCACCGCACCTCTCAAGGGCGTGCTGGTTGGACCACACAAAAACAGTGACGGCGCCAGACGTGGGGCGCTCGGTGGCATCTACCGCTCGAAGGAGGCGCTGAAATCCGACGTGGCGCGCGGTGTCGCTAAGTTTGTAATCGCTAAGGGGGTCCGGTGCTACTGCACCCTGGACTGCCTGCTTGAGTTGCTTGAGCATAACGTAAGTTGGTCAATGGCAGTCCCTTGCTCCGATCTCTTTTTTTAAAAAAAGACACAGAAAGAAAAACCCCTAAACAAAAACTGTGTGCGACACAAGCTAACCGTATGATGGAGCACGGAATTGAATATTTTTGTAGTAAAATCAAAACGCGAACATAAAAATCAAAGCAACAAGAAGGGGATTGGAAGTGCCGCTATGCATTGGCACGCCACCGCTCGACACTTCACAAGGGGCACGTGAGTGAAACGGGGGGAGTAATGAAGTAATGGCTGCGACAATTTGATGATCGTTGTTCGTTGCTTCTCTCTTTCCTTCTTCTTCGTCGTTTTCTCACACGCTGGTCGCACACACAAACTCTTCTCGTTATTCGCATGGGGTTTTTTCCCCCCTCTTTCTATCTCCTTGTTTTGATGAGTCCTTTGCGTTACCACCCCTTCCACTGGCCAGATCCTCGATCTTCGTGCCCCGATGGAAGTGCAATGGTAGCCAATCGAGGGCAGCCGCTATGATCGAATGTGCAACACCACACTGTTCGATGGGGGCACTCCGCCGTGACTGCTTCTTCGACAGGCGGGCCGCCAAAGTATGACAAAAGAGTCCGCAGCACGGCCTGATGGGCCACTACCACGACGCATTTCCTTGTCGCTTCCAGTTCTAAGAGGACAGGTTTCAGTCGAATCATCAGGTCCAGATATGACTCACCAGAAGGGTAGCGGAAGGCCACTTTGTTAAGCTTGCGGAAGTTGTGAAGGGATGGAAACTGGCCCATCACTTCCTGATTGGTCATGTCTTCACACACCCCAGCGTGGATTTCATTGAGAGAGCGCCAACGGCGAGTCATACCTTTGGTGAGAACGTCGGCTGTAGGCTGCGCAGTCTGCTGCGTCCGAATCAGTTGGCTGCACCACACTTCGAAGCCCTCGTTCATCTCCCACGCTTCATCACGAGCACCGAATAGTTGGGCATTAGTGCTGACCTCACGCTCAAAGAACTTGCCAATCACGCGTGCATCGTCTTCTCCTGCAGGAGTTAGGACCGGGTTGCCGCCTAGACGATCTTCGATGTTGTACTCGGATTGACCATGCCTCGTGAAGAAGAGTGGTGGCAACGAAGACACTGTTCTCCCCTGGCCCGCAGTGCTGTCTAACGAGATGTCGTGCTCAGTCCGAGGTTCGTTGTGGTGAACGTAGGCGAGCATGGGTAGGACTTGGGTCAAATATGAGACGACGGTGGAACAGACAACACCCATTTTTGACTTGGTCACACGGATGGCGGCATTCGATAGGCTGACGTCCACAAACGATCTCGTCAACAGCGACGCTTTCCCATGGAGAAGAGTGTCGTCCTCCTCCCACCAAGACTCTCCAAATCTGAAATAGCGGTAGCCTATTGTATGACTCGACGTGCCGACTCCAGGGAGCGCTTCCCAAGAGGAGAGCATGATGCGCTCAGCAGTGGCGAGTGATGCTTCCGTTGCGAAGTCTCCGAAAATAACTGCGGTGGGGGTCGCTGTGAGGCCTAGGACTTGCTGCGTGCCGAGGAACTCAGCAGCAGCGAGACAAACAGAGAACAGAGACTCTTCCCACGCAAAGTCGGTGCTTGGCAAGAACGCCTTGGCGTCAAGAGTCACTTGAGGGCCGGCAACAGTAAACATCCTCGCGCAATCACCACCCCAAGCTAGATAGTGTGTCAGGCGCGATGCAAAGATCCTCGCAACCATTCTGCATGCTTCCGTCGTGGGGGACACGAACAACACAACCGCTTTTTGAGATTCAAGTCCAAATTCAGAGACAGGAATGAGTGACCCTGTTGCCTCCGACGTCATCGATCGATTAGGAAAGCTGGTTGGGCCTGTCCCTGACTGAGGGCCTGGTGGATTGACTGCCGAGAATAAGCTATGGGGACTATCCGGGATGATGTGGGGTGACGGTTCAGGAAGAATGCTTGTAGGCTTCTGCGTTGTGGTCAATGGGAGGATGTCGCTGCAGCTTCCACTCTTCACACTGCTGCAGGACAGAGGCAAAGGAGGCGGAGGCGTTGCTATGGGTTCGTTGGAAGTCCTTCGAAGCTTAGGACTGACACCAGAAACGACGGGCGCGTATGTCAGGGGCGTCCCTCGCTCAATCGAGATGCCCAACAAAGCTGTTGACGAAAGTGGTGTAAGAACGGGCGGATTGTCTTTTTGCGCGTTGAGAGTACTCGGCGATGCTGTGGTTGAATGATGGATTGCAGGGACAACGCCTGGTGGGGGAGCCGCAAACTCAAACGGGGCAGAAAAGTCGATTGACACAGTCGGCGCTTCCGTCGAGGTGAACTGGTACGCCATGTGTGGTCGTAATGCGCGCAGGTGAGGTGCTTGCTCCTCCTCCAACTGCGACGACATTATTAGAGTACAACTGTGGGATGCGGAGGGGCGAAATGTACAACTGGGTTTATTTTTGATGCGGCTACTTAGGCGATGAGCGTGTTTTGATGATTGGTAGGAATGACGTTGACCTTTCGTTTTTTGACGAGTCACTGCACCCTTTTAAAGAATAAGCCAGTCATTGATCCAAGAGTAATGCAATATTCTACGGTGTGGATCATTGCCGCGATAAGTTCGAAACATACTGGTAAAATGTACAGAAGAAAAGTGTGACTCACAGCAACACCTCATGCTCGACAATAACTTTAAGCACTGCTGAATAGGCTGCAATAGCGCTGCCAGATGCCTCACCGTTCTGCCGAGTGCATCGCACAAAGTGCTTCACAACATTCGTGTATGTTCTCATCAGCTGCTCTACGGCGAACCGCTCCTTCATCTCACCTGCCCATACAGCGTCACGGTGAAAATGCTCCTCATCGACGAAGCGTTGGAGACCGACGTGCCTGCTCATCGATGACGCCGAACTTCGACAGCAGCCATTAGACGCATCCAGAACTTCGGACGCAGTGATAGGATGACTCGGATGTGATTGCACGATCGCTCGAGCTGCAGCGACGGCGGACGATGCTATGTTCCTGTGCGAGATTTCATCATCAAGGCCATTCTTCGAGAACAGCATGTGTGGTTGATTGGTTCTCTCATGAGAAAACGAGGCACAGGGGGCAATAAGTGACAACGAAAAAAAGCCCATCGAAATTGGCGCGACGAGGAAAACCACCATCAAAAATAAGCAAATAAAAAATGCATAGATCAGAGGGAGGGTCGAGCATGTTGTACAGCACCCCATTTCAAGTGCCGCACAATGTTCGTCACGACATTGACATCCTCTGTCGTGCCTTCACCACCATCGTAGTCTCCCATCGCTCGCAGTAGTTTGGTGGCAGCTTCTTCATCACTTGACGCGACGAAGCATTTACCATCTCTCAAGAGTTTCTTCATATTGTGCAGCACATTATAGGCTGCCGCTGGATGAAGATGTTGAGGAACGTCACGATACACGATGCCGACAATCTCGACGATCGTTGCACTCCCGCCACCATTCGAGGAGGCAGCAGACAGTGCTTTCAGAGCGCTAAGAATTTGCTCTTCGCGCTTGCCGCGATGTGCAATTTGCTCCATGATTCGTCCCATCGCATCCTCAACAACAGGGCCATGTCCTGGATACAAGAGTGACGGTTGCAGCTCCTTCAGAGTTTCCAATGACGCCATGTACTCAGCGTAGCACGCAAACACGGACGATCCGGCACCTAAAATGCAATCTCCCGTGAAGAGTGCGTTCTCTTCCACAAGCTTTAGAGTCACGTGGTCGTCTGTGTGCCCAGGAGTCAAGACAAACTCCAATGTGCTCTCATCGTCGACAGTAAGAAAGGGGCGCTGAGTGCTCGAACATTTGGGCAATGATGTCATGGGATCAACGAGGGAAATCAGCCCATTGTTGGTTGCCAACGCCTCTTCATGTTGCGCTGCCGCACACATGGATGGAACTTTGTAGAGAACTGCGTTCGGAAAGGCTTCTTTGACGTGTGGGACACCACCAACGTGATCCCGATGCCAATGCGTCAAGACAATCGAGGCAATCTCTGGTTTCGCGTCGGACGTTGGAGATGCCGCCAACGCGGCTTTGAGGACCTCCAGATATTGAGGGAGGCCTTCCGCAGTATCCACGAGGCATCGACGATGCCCAGAGCCCACGAGGTACGTGTTGGTGCCCTCGAGTGTCATGGGACCAGGATTGAGGCCCATCACTCGAGTGACTCGCCGGGAGAGTTTGGTGAATGCGGCTGGTGACGACATTACGTGTTTTTTTTTCAGATTCCAATAAAATGTGTTTTGATCGCTTTCTCCTTGTCGATACAAATGAGAAAGCTTAATTCACACTTTTTGAGTTGATGAGTGCTCACACCAGGATTGTGGATGTGGAGGAGACGCGATAACAAATATTTTCTTTCATCCACTGTTTGATGGATTACATTGTGTGAGGCGAGCATAGCAACTTAGGAGAAGGTTTGTGTTCCAAGAGATCATCATGACTTCATCCCATTTTTCATCCTCTTTCATTCTCTTTAAATCTCTCTCTCTCAAAATCTCCATTTTTCTCAATGTGCGCGGTTGTCTAGTAGCCACCCTGATCACCAAACTTCGCAACAATCGCAGCGTTGTTGGGATTCGGGGCACCAAGGATGCCCGACGCCAGCGTCAGATTGAAGAGGTAATCTCCAATCCAAGAGTTACCCCACTGGGAAGGGTGGAATCCATCAACGGGCTCAATGAGGGTGTACAATGGGTATGGGTACGACTTGATGGCGTCGTTGAACACGTTGCCAAAGTAGTGGACTTCGAAGTTCTTGAACTTGGACGACGCATTGACAATGAGGGGGAGTTGGGCATTGAGGGACGAGGCGATCTCGTACGTTGTGTTACGGACGGTCTCGTTGGAGTTCATCCAACCCCAGCACGGAGACACATCAATGCAGTTCAGGTAGTCGTACAGCGCCGAGTACGTGACGTCATTGTTGGTGCTGCCGATGGGGTGGATGCGGTTGTGCATCGTCTCAAAAAGAATGCGTCCGTCCACAAGGGGGATCAGAATCACATGGCTGCCTGCGGGCAGAATATCTTCCGCCTTCTCGAGGGCAGCCATGATGTTGTTGTAGTACTCGGTGGGAGTCGTCATGGTGTTGAAGGTGTGGTGACCGTTGCAAACGTCGTTACCTACCATAGAGTAGATCATCACGAGGGGCTTGACGTTGTCCTTCCTGTTGCGGGAGAGCTCCGTGTCAAAATTGATGAGGTCGCTCACACGGGCGCCGTTGACACCCAGGTTTTGGTAGTCTCGGTGATTGCAGCGGTTGTGCTCCAGCATACGGGAGTACAGAGAGGACACTGGGCCATAGATGTCGGGATTGAACTCAGTGGAGTTGAGGTGGCCAGTCGACCAGGAGAGCATGGGCCAGTCAGCCTCGTTTTCGAGCAAACGAAGAATGTGGGCGAAGTTGGCGGAGCTGAGGTTGGCAGCCACCAAATAGTTAGGTGGGAGGCGGAAGTGAGCGGTGGCACTGTCACCAAGTGATGCCACACCAAAAGCGTTCGTTCCCGCGCACCACTTGTCCTCGTAAGGCTGGCCAGTAAGTGCATCGACACCGTAGATGCCATTGCAGTTCTCGTCAAACACGGCATCGTGGGAGTTACGGCCGGGGAAGATCGTGTTGTTCAAGTCATCGCAATCCTTTCCACGGAAGAAGGTGCCACGGAGGGTCTCGATGGTCGAGAACTTATCACCGTCGGTGTCAGAAAAGGGCTCGTGGTTCTCCATGTCACACACGCCAGGGACGATCGTGCAGATGTTGAACGCACGCACGGGACCCATCACGGCGCGCATGGCCATCACGCGTTGAATGTGCTCAATCTCAGTCATGTTGCTTGGGAAGAGGCGACAAACACCGGTCTGGTTGAAGCAGTAGCCGAGCGATGCGCAGACCGCATCGGGGTTCTCACCGGCGTCAATGAAGGGAGTTACCTTCGCGCCAATGTCAAGCAGCGCCACCGCGCAGGCATCGTTAAGTGGGCTGGGGAGGTAGCTGCAGATCATCTCCATCGATGCGGATGCGTTGATCTGTTTGAGTTGCATGTTTTGTTCCACAAGGGCAACCAGCAGCGTACACACAGCACAGGTTGCGCCGCCGTTGGCATCGGCTTGCGCACGATGTGGTGCAAAGCCAAGCAACGCGACTACCACCAACAGTGCAACCACAAGAAGGCTGCGCATGATGTGTAAAGGAAATGACGGTTTCTTTGTCTAAATCGACCTTTTACAAGCCCACGAGCCAAGATAATTGCCGTTGAGAGTAAACGCAAGGGAAACGATACTGTGCTCTGAAAGACTTGTGATGGTAAGAGTGAAACTGTGAACTAACCTGAAATGTAAAAATAATAATAAAAGAAATACTGGCGTCACATCAGCGAGTGGCTGTTGCGACGGCGCGAGTCGGGGCCGCTCGATGATGCTGCAATTCGCGGTTGCTCCCTCCGAGAGCCATTGTTGTAAGGAGGGAGGAACCTTTCTGCAACACGCATCCAATCCGAATCAAATTGTTTGTGTGAGTCTTCTGTCACATTGACTGCACTGCGCCGCATTTCAGCCTTGCCTGTGGCAAGGTCTCTGTGCTGTGTGTACGTCGTGGAGCGTCCATCGAGCACACGCGTCACTGAGATATGCTCTGTATTATTGCGTCGATCTTGCTCAGCTCTCCGTTCTTCGGCGCAGTTGCCATGCAGACTGTACACACGAGATGTTGAGCTCCGGTACACAACATTTCCAGAACATTCAATTGGCGATGGAAATCCAACGAAACTTGCAGAGGAATGTTCGTACGGGTGTTGTGGTGGGGTAGTCGTTGGTTGGGCCAACATAAGGCCCGTTTCTTGTTGTTGCCGCGGCAAACGCCGAGTCGTCACTTGTGTGGGCTGATGCCTGCTTTCTTGTGGCTCCCAGCGAGTTAACATATTGTTTGAAGTCCTGCATGGTGAAATGACGAAATGACAAAAAAAAAAAAAAAACTCCAATGCACTGCAGCAGTTTTTCAAGCAAAAATAATCATGATGAGAAAGCCAGTTTCCTCAGCCAGAAATCACTCGTGCATGCAGATTTCTTCTTGATGATCCTTCGCGAACAACGTTTTCTGCACCTCACAGCAGTCGGTGCACCGCTTCACCACATAAATCGACCCACCGATCCGTCTGGCGCGACAAACGTTCTATGCAAGAACACCATGCAGCAGATGACATGCATCGTCACGGCAACACCAAGGTCCAAAATGCGGGCGTACCGCACGAATCGTGCGTGACTTGGCTTTCGGCAAAGCGTAAAAAACTTTCCAGATGTCATCGCAACCGTAACACAGGGAACAAAGTATCGAAACTCAATCAGTTTCTGCGGAACACAGCAAATACTACAGCACACGAGAAACAAGGTGAACAGAGCAGCTCGGAAGATGCCAATACGACGAAGGATCGTGTCAGCTTTGAGACCACCAGGTGTTCCTGCCAAACCAATGACATCGTTTGCGTGTGTTGGACTCGACACTCCCAGGAAACAGTCAATCAGCAGCAGCCATCCTGCCGTTGCGATTGGGATCATCACACGAATTCTGACGCTTTCATCTTGAAGAATCTTCCGGTAGAGCACGTTGGTGAAATGGCGGTTATCGGCGACAAGGTACGGATGAAACCACACATGGTTGGTCAGCGACCACGCAATGATGGCAGAGAGCAGCAGTATCACACGCGTACGCTTGCGTACAATTAACTGTTGGTGGACAGCGAGGAGCGATTGGAACGGGAAAAAGAAAGCGCACGTTGCTCCGAGGTATGCCAACTGCGCAGGATGCACAACTGCTTGATGACTCGACTTATCGCCGAGCACAATGCCCTCATTCCACACCAAAAAGCCCACAAATACCACCGCCACCACGACGGAGGGTGCCAAGATGGCAATAGTGCGCAGCAGTTTTCGTACAAACAGCCCACCGAACACAGTTCGTTCCAAGAAGAAACGGCCACACACAAAGAATAGCCAAACAATATTCGTTTGCCGAACTGTCAGGGAGTAGAGACCGATCACAGCAACAACACACATGCGCACAAAGGTGCCGGGTGTGACGGGATCCAACCCGCTGGACGCCACGACCAGCATGAGCACAACGCACAATGCAGAGATGCTGTCCGTGTACACGAGAACAGTTGAGAAGAGCAAAGGGGGGTACAGGGCTGACTGCGTGACGCCCCACGCAACCGTGTTGCCAAGTTGAAGCTTGTACACCAGCCACAAGACAAATACGAATCCTAGGCCATGGACGGTGCTCCCAACACGACGTAGGAGATGAACCATCGCACCGAACGAGTTAGGGTACAAGTAGCGATGTGCTGTGGCCAACCACGACGAAGGGACTCCAACGGCCTCCAACGCACCTCCAACGACGGAACATACTTCCTTCAAGAATCCACAAGAAGACGTCCACAGATACCTCACAGGACCCTCAGCCCACGTTGGAACAAGCCCAACGAGACTCTCAGGGGCATCGCTGCAAAGGTTTGACTCCCTCCACTTGATCATTAACGGGAACACGGCGCTGCTCTCTGCTAACGAAGGCAGTGAGACATCGCTCGCTGCTGAAGCTGCTGGCGCTGCCTCTGTGCGCTGCGTCTTGAGGAGGTGCAGGACAACAGCGCCGGGGAGGTAACTTCCGGGCGGCGTCGTGATCATTGGGTCGTAGTAGGTAAAATTCCCAAGCACAGCGTACCTTAGTGTTTGAGGCACATGGAAGAGCTCATCCATGTAGCACATGGACTGGAGCACGTAGTCTTGTAGTGTTGTTCCGGTGGTGGATGGCGCTGAATCCCCTGTGGAGGCACGGGATCTGTCGTTGCTGCAGCTTTCTGATCCCTGCACTTCGTTTCGGGCCTTCAGAGCATCGAGGGACGTCTTCGAGCCAACACCGGTTTGCAGGGTGACGCGTTGCTGCTCATAGAGCTCCAGCTGGGACAACTGCGTGACTGCTGTCACTACTAGAATCGACACGAACAGCCAAAAGGAGCCTCCTGCGTACGATTTTTCTTGCTGCTCCGGAGGTTGAGCGTTTACGGCAGACTTTGGCGATTTCTGAACCTTCTTCATTGCTTGAGTGACTATCTCTTTCTACAGTACACTATTCCTTGATTTCGATGGTGAAAAATAGCGGTGCAATTCTCAGACAGGGTTCGTTCGAAAATGTTCACATTATTGCTTTCCACAGAGATTGCAAACGAAAGATAGCATACAACTGTTACAAATCAGCATCAGTGAGACGGTAATCCAAATCTATCCCAACAAACGTGTCTTCATCAGGATCTGGAAGGTACTGCGTCGTGTACTGCATCTCTGTCGTCGCAAGAGGCGCAACGACGACCGCACCACTGAACGAAGCGCCAGCACCGCGCAGTGGACCAACCTCCACTCGATCCCGAACAGTTCTCATGCGCTCCATTGGGGAGTGTGAGAACTGATACAACGCGGCGGTATTTCTTCCTCCTCTCTTTTTCACATCCTCCCACGTCTCCGCTTCTTGTGATCGGCCACTGGGAGATGTAGCTCGCAGGGCTGATGAGGAGCGATGTCCGTAGAACGACCCATTCGACGACCCAATGTCAGATGCGGAGGCGGCATCCAATGCATTCTGCATGACTCGTTGGTGCAAACTTCCGCGCCGTTGTCGGTCAGATGACATCATCAAGAACGATGCGTTGCTTGCCAAGTCACCGGCTCGATGTGCGGTGCGCAGAACACTCTCGGTGACGCTCGATCGATTGTCCTTGGCAGGAGGAGAGCTTTGGTGGTGCTTTCGATTGCGGCTCACCGATGTCATGTTGTCGTCGGGAGAGCCACCACCGCCACCATCGCCTGCAAGATCAATGGTCGTTCTTTCGGTGAGTGCTCTCTCCGCATCTCTTCCGCTGTTTTCAATCATTTGTCGTCGTTCGCTCATTTGTGCACTTTGAATGATGTCCACCTCCTCCCGGGTAAGCCACGGCAATTCACCAAGGTCACCAACCGGTTGCACTTGCACAGTCGTGTGCATGACGTCAATCCCGCTGGTCATTGAAACGAGGCCGCGTGTGATCTCATCACCATCAGGACCACCGACCGCTCGAAGTGCCTCACTTCGTAGTCTCATAGAGCGCTCGATTCTGTCCAGCCTCAAGTCAGAGGATGCTCCTACGCGCCTCCTCACTTCCTCTTGCGCTTTGTGTAGGGGCACGCCGAACACGGAGTGCTGCTTCTTGAGGCGTTCTTCCACCAGGTGGTAGCCCCCTCCTCCCATCGCCTCTGCATCATACCGTAAGTGGTCTGGGACTAAGTAGTCTAGCGGGTCGTGTGTTGGGACAGGATCGTCATCGAAGAAATCATCAAACTCAACATCCATGTCGTCGAGCTCAACCTTTTTTGCAGCAGCGAGAGATTTTTCAAATTCGATGTGTTGTTTCTGAGCTTCTACCGCAGCACTAGCTTCTTTGGAACGCGCTGCCTTCTTGTACGTAAGGAACATCAGCCGCCCCGAGTAGAGTGATGTCACGAGTACAATAAATGCAGATATTGTAAACATTGCTATTTCCGCTTGAGAAAAGCTAAACGAGACATCGGGGATGATGGCGGGAGTCGGCATGAACGAGGCGCTCTCTGTGAACCGGATCGTTTTAGTGAATGTGTCCAGCTTGGTGAGCGAAGGAGTGATCAACGTCGAATTCGAGACGCTCTTTGACCATTCTTCTGAGTTGGATTGGGACGTGCTTCGAGAGGGGCTTTTCTGCGAATATGACAATGACGGGCGTCGGACCGAGGCGGTCAAGGAGGCTGACGTGCTGACACCGAGTGTGTGAGATCGGCTGTTGCGTTGGTATGTTGGTGACCAACTGAACTGAGTGACGCTCTTCGTTGAACGTTGCGTTAGCGTGGGCATTTTTTCATCGCTTCGTATTGTGCGTGTGTCTCTCTAACTTCTTTTCTCGAAAAAACGTGACACATTGCAAGTGAAATAGTAAATCGAAAAAGGGAGACCCTGCAATTTTCCACAGACCACACGAATGCTGTTATTTTCCAAACCGCTCACTTGTTTGCTTAACCGGAGTAAATAAATGACTGTGCTGTGTGCTGTGTGTGCACTTCTCATTGTGGAGCTGAAAATTTCTGTTGCAGTCTGTCCTTCAGGGACATCGGTGCAGGGGGCGCGACCACGGGCGCTGCAGCAGCAGTATGTGCCGTTCCATTTATGCTGTAATCACCGTCTCTGCGCCGTTTCATGCTAGCGAGCTGTTGCAGAACAAACTTCTCGTCGCCCCCAGTCACATTTCCGCTGCTGCTTGCGGATTGCTGATCATTGTCGGTTGGTAAGAATTGTGAAGCGTTGTTTGTGGGAGCATTACCTCCGTGGAATACCTTCAGGAGAGCTTCACGGCGCTTCTGTTTCCACTCCTCTGGATTGCTGGCCAATTTCAGCAAGTCGGGATTAACGCTGGTCAAATCACCATCCATTTCTAATGTGTTCTGTGTTCTGTTTACAAATTGACAAAAATAAAGGGAGGTCAAAATAGCTTCCACCATGAGGCGAATAACGACTGAGTTGTGGGTAGGCAGCAAACACAAAAAAAACCCCCAATAAC
>CYKH01001901.1:54379-67857 GCA_001460835.1 Bodo saltans | reverse complement strand
AACGTCAATCGCCCCCATTCCTCTTCCCACGAATGGAACAATGCGCAAAATTGAATGGCCAGCTCCCAGCGAGCCGCAATTTCTTGACGACGAACCTCTCGACGAGCGGCGTAGCACGACCCACTGTACTGTGGGTGCTGAAGTAGGAATATGAGTGTTTGCATTTGCAGCACGTGGAATTGCTTGTAGTCGTGCTGAGCGGATTTCTCAATTTTGTTGCGCCACAACGCCTCCTCGGCAGTGAGGTGTGCTGCTACTCGTGGGGCCACAGATAGCGAGAGGCTGCGTTGAATCGCGCCACGAGCCTGATGTTCCCATTCCATAATATCTGCACGTGCGTTCCTCTCCAATTCCACAACATGATGCGATGACGAAGCGTTAATATTCATCGTTGACACAATTTCACTTCGTTCGTAAGCGGCAAGTGGAGGGAGTGAAGGAAGGGCAATCGGGTCGAATCGCCTGATGGTAGAATGTGAGGTCTGCGTGGATGGGAGAAGTTCCCAAGTCAACAGCGATGCACCTTCAATTGCAGAGCGGCCAACACTCTCATCATTTGTCACTTGGCGCCGTTCCGCCAATTCCTTGCGGGAAAGCCTTTCGACTTGGAACGCAAAATACGAAACCACATCCATTCCTTTGTGCTAAGTGAAGTTATGTTATGTTCGTCAAGGACAAACGAAATTCCAGTGCGAGCAGTTGATTTTGATCACTGATGAGTAGCTACACAACCTAAGACATGACAAAAATGGTGAGACAGCTTTTGTGATTTGTGAAGATGGGAATTTCTACAACAGCCTCTTGTGACTGCTTACTCTGATTTTGGTCGCTTAGACG
Source organism: Bodo saltans (assembly GCA_001460835.1). Taxonomy (NCBI): domain Eukaryota; phylum Euglenozoa; class Kinetoplastea; order Eubodonida; family Bodonidae; genus Bodo; species Bodo saltans. The sequence continues at coordinate 67,020 of CYKH01001901.1, read as the reverse complement.
ATCCAAGAACATTAGCGACAAGCAGTTCGTCAATTTTACCTTCCTTAGCCTCAAGCTCAAGCTGGCGTTGATTTCTCCACACACGCATTTTCATTGCATCTTGCTCAGCGGCCTTCCTTAGCGCGTCGCTGCTGTACGGGTACGTTTCGAATACACGTTCACGTATCATCCCGCTAAGTCGGCGCTCTACGTAGTACATCGTCTCGCGCCGAGTGAGGTAGAGGTAATCATCAATAGGTTCTTTGCCAACTTCCGACTTAGCGCACTTCCTCATCAGTGCAAGCAGTTGGTACTGCGTCTTTGGGTTCGCTAGATTCGTAAACGCGTTCAGCCAGTCCATAAAGCGATCATCACATCGCCATGGGCGAAGACCGTAGTACAAGCTTCTTCCGGTAATGGGGTTGATAGACTCAGGAGCGTCGGCAATGCGAGAATAATGTGGACTCCTCTCCATACAAACCTTGCCCCACTCCTGCTACACAAAAAAGACAACTGGAAAAAAAGAAAAAAATATGCACGACAGAAAAAAAAGGACACATCACAAACTTTATAGAAGAAAATCGTAAAAAGTACCTTTAGTTTAATCGTACTAAAATAAACGAAAGATCTCGTGTTAAACTGCGATCTCTCACAAAACGTATTACAACTTGTCAAGGAACTGGTCGAGGCCGGGGATATCGGGCTTGAGGGCCTTGCGCGTGCGGACGTTGAGGGTCGTCGTGTTGGCAAGGGTCTTGGGCTCGAGCGGGTCGCCGGGGAACTGCTGCCAGTGGTCGAAGACGCACTGGGGGAAGGCCTGGCCACCGGTTCCGGCGCGGAGGTCGGCGGTGAAGCCGAAGGACTCAGCAACGGGCAGGAAGGCCTTGACGTTGTAGATGGGCGTGCCGGGGCGGTTCTCCTCGCCAACGATGATACCACGGCGGCGCGTGAGGACACCGTAGATGCCTCCCATGGCGTGCTCGACGGTCTGGATGTCGACGTTGAACATGGGCTCCAGCAGGCGGGGCTGGGCGGTCAGGCAGCACGCGTAGAACACACGGCGCGCGGTGGGGATGATCTGGCCGCCACCACGGTGGATAGCGTCAGCGTGCATGGTCATGTCCTCGATGTTGATGCGGACGCCACGCATGTTCTCGTCGCAGAGGACACCCTCCTTGGTGGCCCACTGCCAGGCGGCGACGAACGAGTCCTTCATCTCGTTCATGTTCTGCACACCCTTCGTCACGTCAACGATCACGTTCGGGCCGCGACCGTCGGGGCCGTAGCACCAGATCTTACGGGCCTCAGCGACGTCCCACTCGTAGGTGTCGGCGAGGAAGCGAGCGCGGAGCTTGGGGTCAGCGTCGGCTCCGGCCTTGCCCTCCTCGATGTCGAGCGACAGCTCCTCGGTCAGGGGCGCACCCTTGCAGAAGAGACGGTTGTGCTTGTTGGCGGACTTGGACAGGCACTGGATGGAGGAGACCTGGGTGACGGTCTCGCGGAACGACACGACGGGCTCGGAGATCTTGAGCGGGGCGCCGTTCATGAAGTCGTCCTGAAGATCCTTCAGGCAAATTTCAAGATGGAGCTCACCGGCACCAGCAACGATGTGCTCGCCAGACTCCTCGATGGAGCAGACGACCAGGGGATCGGACTTGGCCAGGCGCTTCAGACCCTCAACCAGCTTGGGCAGGTCGGCGGGGTTCTTGGCCTCGACGGCCACACGCACGACGGGGGACACGGAGTACTTCATGTCGCGGAGTGGGTATGGGGTCTCACCGTCGTCGGTGATGGTGGCAGACTTGACGATGTACTTGTCGACACCGACGAGACCGCAGACGTTACCGCAAGGCATGTCCTCGACGGCCTCCTGGTAGCGACCCATCATCAGCACGGTGCGCTGCACGGGCTTGTCGTCATACACATCCTGCTTCTTGCCGTACACGTAGTTGTTACCCATGATACGGACCTTCTGGCCGCTGCGGACCTTACCGGCGAAGATACGGCCGAAGGCGAAGAAACGTCCCTTATCGGCAGTGGGCACCATCTTGCTGATGTACACAATCAGGGGTGCGGTCTGGTCGCAGTTCTTGATACCCATGAAGTACTTGTCGTCCTCCTTGGGCTCGCCGGAGTACAGCATCTCAGCGCGGTACGCCTGGGCCTTCTTGGGGGAGGGCAGGTGGTTCACGATCATCTGGAGCAGGGTGTCGGCGGCGGGCAGGAACTTCATCATGATGGTCTTGAGCAGCTTCTTGGGGACCTGCTCGCGCTCCTCGGCGGTGAGGGTGATGTTGAGGCCCTTGAGCATCTTCTCGACCTTCTCCTTCTTCTCGGTCATGACGGCGTCGAAGATCTGGTAGATGGGGTCAAGGCAGAACTGGCAGAAGGCGCGGCGCACGCGCTCGCCGTCGGCGTTGATCTCCTGGCGGATCCACTTCTTGTTCTTGGCGTCGAAGAAGCTGTCACCCCACAGGCGCTCCATCATCTTGGACTCGTCGGCACCGAACTTGGCGGCGTACATGCGCGCAAAGCGGACCAGAGAGAAGGCCCAGGCCTGGAGGCCGGAGCCGATGGCAACGGTTCCCTTCTCGGGGGACACCTGCAGGTCGCCCATGCAGGGGTCGTTGTAGGTGGCAATGACGACGTTGACGTTCTGCAGCGTCTTGACGAAGCCCTGGTAGGCCTCCTCGGGGTCGAGCTGGAGCTCAAGAATGGCACGGTCAACCTTGTTGATGAACACAACGGGGCGGATACGCTCCGTCAGCGCCTGGCGCAGCACGGTCTCGGTCTGCACGCACACGCCCTCGACGCAGTCGACGACGACGAGCGCACCATCGGTCACACGGAGGGCAGCAGTCACCTCAGAGCTGAAGTCAACGTGTCCGGGGGAGTCGATCAGGTTGATCAAGAAGTCGCGGTTCACCAGGTTCTCAATCAGATCCGCACCAACGTGGTAATGCATCGAGATGGCAGTCGACTTGATGGTGATACCGCGGGCAATCTCGTCCGCGCGGGTGTCCATCAGGCGCTTGTCACCGGCATCCTCCATCTTGATGATACCAGCGGCACCGACGAGCGAGTCCGAAAGGGTGGACTTGCCGTGATCGACGTGAGCAATGACAGACATGTTACGAATCTGGTCGCTGGAGTCCATGAGGGCACGGACCTCCTCGACGGTGAAGTTCACCATTTCCTTGGCTAACTGTGGTGGGAGAGCAAGAACAAAGAATCAGGTATGTTTGTGTTTTTTTTTGGGATGTTATTGGCGAGATTTTTATATGACGTCAGAAGATGCAGTGTCGTGTCAACTGAAACTATTACTTGTGAGAGGAAATGTGGTTCTTGTATGACGCCCGAAGGGCGCGTATTACAAGTACAACCGCGCGGAGATCGCCTGTTACAAGAACGTCTTCTAGGAAAACATAGTCGACAAGCGTCTTTCGTTCCAATCGAAGGTACTCTAGAACTTTCTTGATGTTGTTGCGCTTTGCAGCAGTTGTTTTTGGTGCCTTTTGCACATTGTCTAGCTGTGGGCATTTGTGATAGGAGAGGATTCGCACCAAGTGGCAGAATACGACGCCATCTGAAAATATGAGGCATGGATGGGACAGGCGAAGGTCTTTGGCGTTGACATCGAAGGATGCATCGGCTGCCTGGTAGCGATACGCTCGGCCAAGTTTTTGAGCAAGCCACTCTGAAATAAACGCCAATTCTCTTTCCTCAACTTTCATGGTGGTCAGGTACTCCAAGTGGCGTGGAAGCAACGCCGGAGGCTCAGGCGCATCGTCGTACAACTCCTCAGGAGATTCGAAAAAAAAAAGATACGCTCGGCCAAGTTTTTGAGCAAGCCACTCTGAAATAAACGCCAATTCTCTTTCCTCAACTTTCATGGTGGTAAGGTACTCCAAGTGGCGTGGGAGCAATGCCGGAGGCTCAGGCGCATCGTCATACAACTCCTCAGGAGATTCATCTGACGGAACAATACTGCGGCCCGAACTTGGGGCTGTGGTCGTCACTCCCATTGCACGAAGTTTGATGTGTTTCGGTGGCGGGTTGGACTTGGATATCGTAAATGGATGAGGCTCTGGTTGCAATGTTGAAGGAATGTCCCGTTGACGAGGGGGCGGGGTGAACGACGCATCATCCATGCTGTCGTCCCGCTGGCCAGCGAGCTCGGCAAGAGTCCAATGGTGCGGCGCTGCCGTGGCGGCATTCGTTGCTTGTGACACGAACGCTTGACGCTCAGGCTGCACAAACTGCGATGCGTAGCTTGCGTTGGCCATGCCAGCGCTAAGTGGAGGTACATCTCCCGTCGCAGCCGCACCGGACTGAGAGCTCGTTGTAGCGACGCCAGCGGTCCACTTCTCAGGAAGGAGAAATGGCGATTGGTCTATGGCAGGCAGTGATTTTCGCGGAGGTGCTTTTGACGCAAAGCGCATGATGTCCTCCATCAACAGGAGGATAAAAGCTTTGTCGCCCTCAAACACGGGAACAGGATCGCACAGGAATAAATTGGATATCCTAGAGGGATAGTGCTTCTGCAGTTCATCTTGCGCTCGGCGGATGTTTGCCAAACACAAGTTTCGAACACGTGGATTGCGGTGCACAGGGATGTCGACGTCAAGTACGTGGCACACGACATCAAGGAGCGCTGATCCGTTGCTGAGGTATGGAAACACAGAGGATAACGAGATAGAGGTAAATGGCGTTCTCCTCAGATGCCACCGACTGCGCTTCTCAGGGAGAAATGGGGCTGCCAAGGGGCCAGGGAGGAGGGCAGCAGATAGATCATCGTCGGCGGGTATCGAATGCTTCGTTGGCTCGACGAGCACTCCCAGCCCAAACAAAAACTGGCACACAGACTCTTCAAGTCGTGACATGTTCCGCGCGGCGTAGACCTCGCAGTACCTTCCAAGCACGGGAACCTGGACAATGGCATTGGACGCTCCGTGAGTACTTGACGTGCTGTGGGGGGAGGGGAGCCTATCTGTTGTCTTGAGCACAAACGTTTCCAGGAGCTTTGCCAGCAAGGCCCACAGTGTGTCATGCGCTTCACCAGCCAAGACTTCTTTAGGGTCAAGGTAAAGAAGGCCTGGGGGGATGGGATCAAGCCCATTCGGAGTTTGGAACTCGCGGATGCGCGTCAACGCGTTCACGTAGTTCTCCTTCACATCAGAGAATACCATGCCACTCTGATTCCGAATCGGAATTTCCTTCAGTTGTTGCCGAGGGAGGAATTGTCGCACAATCACATTGACCAAACGGCACAGCACCACTCCGCCCCATAGAGGATGGTCCATCACTGCACCACCACTGCTGGAACCGGAGAGGTTGATGTTCATTGCGTGAAGCTGTTTGCGGACATATAATTCATCCTTTGTGGCAGCAGCTGCTGAGCCGTTGTTGTCGCCGCCATGAGGCCCTGCTGCCTTGTAGATGTGCAAGCCCAGTGCTTTGCTACCGACGTCACCGATGCCTCTAAAGAATGCTTTGCTTTCACTTGCCGAGGCGGCGTCTCGTGAGTGGCTTACTGCTCGTGGCGGCTGCGCGTGTGATGGATACAACGCTCGCACCTTCTCTTCTGAGACTTGTGACCAAAGCCCAGTAGATGACTGACCAAATGTTGTAGGGGCGAATACGCGCTCCAAGGATTCATCCGCAATCCCAGAGCGAACAGGTCCTTGTCCTGTAGTTGTTGCTCCACCAGGCCGCTGTTGAGGAGCGTTGGATGACGGTGGCCGTCCATGACCACCACCAAGTCGGATGATGCCATCTGGATCTTCAAAGCGCAGCCTTCGCTGATTTGACGTACCAGAGGCAAGCCCTCCACCACCACCTGATGCGCCTTTCGCGCTGTCGGCACTGGAGGACCGCTTCGCTGCTTTCTTGCGCGCAATCCATGATACTGCTGGTTCTTCCACGGACAACGGTGCAGGGTCCGCTACGGTTTCAGGATTGGGCTTACTCGACACATTCCACCGAGGATGCACAACGATTTTTTGGCCCTGCGATTTGTTGATGACATTGCCACGTATGACTTGCCCTGGTTCGTCATCTTCAGATGCCCCCCAATGGTCGGCAGGGTAGTACGATTGATGATACGTGCTCATGTCCTCGAGCTGCACCAAACCTCCTCCATCGACAGATGTGGAGCGCCGATGACGGGCATGGTGTCGGCTGCTACCGTGAGTGGACAGCTGGGTGCGGCTCGAGTTCAAGAAGGATAGGGTTCGACCTTCTTGAAGTTTAAGAGACAACAGTGGAGCGGTGCTGATTGGCACGAAGTGAAACGATGGAGTCGCTGTTGGTACTGCTTCGTGCGGAGCAGACGACGTCGCTGCGCTTAGCCACATCTTTGCAGTTGCATGGAAATGTCGATCCGCACAAAGCACAAGAGCTCTGTCTGTCTGCGTTTGCAAGTCGACAGATCCCTTGATGTGAGCCAAGTCTACATGCATCCGACTAGCGAGCTCACGTGCTTCACGACCGATGGTTGACGTTGGTGCGGCACTTGTGAGCTGATTGTCATGCATGCGCTGAAGCGGGGCGCTCAATTGACTTGGTAACGTAGAATTCTTTGCAAACGCTGACGTCGGACGCACACGGTTCACTTCGCTGGGCTTCAAGCTCTGGGTCGACTGAACGCTGCTGAGGACCGACGTTGGTGGGCCACCGGCAACAGATGAGCTCTCATTGTGTGACGACCGACGACGCATCACTAATTATGGTAATATACAGAGAGGGTGTACTGTGTCTATGTGATAAAACACTAAAACAAAGAAAGGAACTTGCGGAGTCAAGATCCTCAGATCCTCAAGAGTATGAAGCACAGTGTTGTTCCACAGCCCCCTCCCCACTACAGTAGATGCACGAAAGTGGGAGCACATCCTCAGCTCTTCTTCGCAGCAAGAAGGGTTCGCTGCAATTCTGCAATCACATTCGGATCCCCACCACCGCTAATCGTAGTACCGTTCGCCATGCGGAAGCCCATCATCTCAGAGAACGCTGCGCCCTGAGTGGCTTCATCATCTGCTTCAATAAGTTCGTCTTCATCTTTCCACGTATCCCAATCTACCGTGACGTGCGCAAGTTTTACCTTCTGCTCCGTGATTCTCGTCCAGAAAGCAGGTCGACCCGATGAAGGCGCAGCCTTTTTCAACTTAAGGCGAATGCCTCGTGTTAACACGATGTACTCACAGCGAGGCACATCAATGGGAGCAAACAACGACAGTGACAACTGGTACTGCTTTTGTTCATCTCCGACATGCTGTTGGCATCGGATAAGGACTTCTGTTGCATGAAACTCCACAAACACGCTTTGTGGTTCCAGCACGTTTGCAGTGAGGTACACGTCATGAATACGCTGGGTCCACACGACAGGAAGGGGGAGCGCGTTAGAGGACGAGGGGGTGTTGGCGGGCAGAGATGGTGACAACGTAGAGGCCATCTTCTCGTTGTGTCTCTTTCAAAAATTGACAAACTAGTGTGCCTTAAGAAAAAGAGTAATGAAGTCTTGCGCAGAAGCGGGACAACATACTAGAAACTAGAAAATTGGCGCCAAGAGATTGCTTCTCAGGGCTTGATATTAGCAGAGTCCGCTGGAGTCTCGTTTCGCCTCCGCTGGCGTGCCGACGACGCACTGGCGGTGTCGGAGTCCGACGAGGACGAGTCGTCTAACCGATTGATCTTTAATTCAATCGTGTCATTACCGCATTGACAAACTGTCTCAAAGTTGTACTCATACTGAGAACCGAGCTCCTCCGAGTCGAGACCCATCCTATTGAGGTTGAGCCTTGTCATTCGGGGAAGACCGCAATTCGTGCAAATGATACTCGTATCGTCTTTGATTTGGGTTTCTCGCGACCGTTTCGCGCTGCGCTTCTCTTGCCGCTCTTTGCTCTTCTTATCAAGAATGTCCTGCGGGTGCATGGACCCGAGTTCGGCCGGATCAAAGTCCTGAACGACTGTCAGAAGTTTCGTCACGTTAGAGACGATGGCAAGCAAATGATCTCGAAACGCACTGCTTGACACCTTAGAGGCAAACATGCTGGCCTCAATGCCCACCACAAACGGCTCCAGCTTCTCAGGACTGTTCTTGAAATACGGCGCGTCTGTCAGCTTGCGTTGAAGTAGGGTTCGTGCGTGTACGCGCTGCGCATCTGTGGGAGCTGCCATCGTTGTTGCTTTAAGTTGGTTCTTAATTTGTGTTGATCACGTTTGAGGTGAAAATACAAAGAGCCACGATCATTTATTTTCTCCAGAATCAACGAGGCAGGCAAAATGATGTTGTGGTGCATGGGCACGCGATCAACTGCGTGGATAATATGACGATACGGCATTACTACTGATGTGACTCTCTTGTCAGGCCCGGCGAAGCACAATGAAACCCAATGTGCCTTGAATAGCGGTCAAGGTCAACAGAACCGTGAGCTCAATGCCTGTCCATGGCCGACCAAAGACATAGTATCGCGCAGCATCAACGATGTTATCAAACGCCTCAGGATTCATCGCCTCAGGATTCATCACGTATTGTTGCAGCGGCGGACGTTGTCCTTTATGAATCGGTTGGAACGGATTGGACCAGTCAATATCTCGAAGGCGCACGTGATTCACTTGGTCTTCCATTGCAGCTGCAGCCGCTTTCGCTGCAAGCTTGGCACCAGACCCATAACGAGGGTGGTCCTTCACGCATTGAGCGGCGTCGGCATCTTCCGCAAGACTAACTTCTTCTGGAAGGCGTTCAATGACAGTGCAGCTGAGTCCAGACGGATGGATAACTCGCTTGGTCCTAGGATGCTTGAGCAAACGCTGAACGGCTCTGTCATGGCCTTTCACGATGGCAACCTTGAGCACTGGCCAGTGATTTCCCGCACCGTTGGGGTTGGTATCTGGGTGCTTGAGGAGCTCGTCAAGTGAGGCAAGCATCGCTTCCGATTCCTCATCGCGGTGAACCACCAAAAACAACGCGCCGCCTTTGGTGCTCTTGACGTTCGGGTTCACTCCCGAGACGCGCAAAACTTTCCGAATCTTTTCCGCATCCAAATCCTTGGCATACCTAAGGAGGAGCTCGCTAAGGAACTCCGAGTCGGACTTCGCTTCGTCATCGACCATAAACGATTCCATTGTGTCGAGCACAAGCAGTATTCCCAAGAGGAACAGTAAATACAGGATACCCCTCAATAGCTGATGCATATGGGGCCTCGACGTTCGTGGTCTTTTTTCCCCCCTTCTCACTGCGCGGCTGTGTTTGTGTGCTAAATTTACGAATTACTCTTTTGTTATGGAAAGTAAGCACAAAAACAGAATAAATCTTCCAAACACGAACACATACGCACGAATGGCGAGCAACCACGTCTTGGCAATTTCTCTGCGACAAAGTTGCGACGAAACGAACTGAAATGAATTCGAGGAACAAGGAAAAGTCGAACGCCAACTCCATTCTCTCCATTCTTCTAAACTGATTTATCGCGGGACGCGCAGGAACGTTGCAACATCCCCAAAGCGATCGCGGCACGTCCGACCGCGGCCACCGGCGGTGAAAATCAAGTGATGTGCCAACAATGCTGTCGCTGCCTGTGTCCGTACGTCGTGGGCAACCAGTGGATGAAGGTGTTGGAAAAGATACTGACACCCACCACCGATGCGATCGAGTCGACGGTCATCATCCATGTCCTGTTGCTGTTTCACCTCTTGCCACCGTTGCGTGCTCCGCAGAATAAACTCGTCATCCATTCGCTCGATGGACTCCACCGCTGGCGCAGGATCACTGCAAATCTCATGGATCAACGTTCTCAAGCGAGCATCGTTCACAAGGGCGTCAGGGTTGAGAGTGCACCCCACCACCTTGAAGGGGCTTAACTCCGCCGATGTGGAGTCATCACGCTCGGTATTGCTACCGCCGCTCTCCTCAGCGACACCTCGTTGCTCGTCGATCGCAACGAGCGTTGCGGCACCATTAAAGTGGCATGCAGTTGTCACACTCCCCCCTCGCCGAATAGAATGATGCATCCAACGGCCAAACACCCAATCCGCATGGGCAACAACATTCCTAGGAAACGTGCGTGCAGCATCGTGGGCTGCGTCGATGTTGTGCTGCAACGGTGCGCAATCCATGTTCTCACACGCCCATGAGATAGCTCTTCGCAACCCCTCCACGTGGCGAACAGAAGCTGCTGTGTCTTCGGCATTGTGATGGCCGGTGAGAAGAGTTCGGTGAGTTGCGATACACGCAAGACCGCTAGAGTCCGTCAACCAATTGTCAGATCCTGCGCTGGAAACGGTGCTCCAATCAATGCGTTCGGTTGCAGCCAACAGAAAAGGATCCTCGACAGCGAATGTGTTGGAATCTGTCACTACGTCGCGGCCTGTTGTTGTTGCATCGAATTCATGTGAGGTAGGGGCGTTCTGCTTCTTTTGATATTTGCGTGCCATGACGGCTTTGAAATCAATGAAAAGCCGCTCGCTGAAGCGTTCACGAGCCCGATACTCAGGGCTAGGTTCATTCGGCCACACCACGTCGTTTCCTCGACCCTCATGCACCAGATAATAATCGGTCATGACAACAAAAGGGCGATTCTGGGCAGCAATCTCATAAAAGAAGGAAAACTTATCGCCAAAACGTCCTAAGAAGGATTCGTTGTATCTTGGGACCGCGTGCCCTCCGAGGGACACGGCACTCTTGTTAAGTACGACGTATGGCTCGTAGCGCTCCTCGTAGTCGATAAGGTACGGCGTATGTAACGAGAATTGATCCTGTTGTCTCGCTGGCGCAACATCGTCGTTGTCGTGTGAGCGCTGCAGAAATTTCTTAAGGTTTGTTGGGTGATGGCAGTGTTTGCAATAATGGCCGTAGAATTCGCAAGATTGTTGCAGACGCACCTGCTCAATGAGCTCAGAGACGTTGGATGGGATGGGAATGTCAAGTGTCACTGTTTCTATTGCAGGAACGACAAACATCGATGAATGCGCAATCGCTCCACTATTGATTCCGGCGACAGAAGTGCCATCAGACTTTTCCAAGAAATCCCAGTTTTGCACAATGTTGCGCTGCTGCTCAAAATGGGCCCTAAACTGCTCCTCGCCACGTCTTGAGGCTGCGGCAGGCAAGAAATGAAAGTCAATATCCAACAGGAACACCAAATCCCCGACGGCACCGTCAAGTGCTGTGTTTCGTTGAATATTCGACGGATAAAACAAGTGCATGTCTTTTGGCTTCTTGTTGGAATCCAGTCCGCGTTTCGTTTTCTCAGACGATGATGGAGGGTCTTCATGTTGAAGCTCCTTCACCATGTGCAGATGTGCATGCTTACCGATGCATAGATCCCCCACAAACTGTTGCATGACGTTGGTCACACTGTCAACGAATGGTCGCACAAACACTGAGATTGACATAGGGCCGTTCCACTGCCGACACCATCGACGTACATGGACGATCCGATCAACCGTGACATGCGCCACAAATGTAATATTCGGCATCCTAGCATCCCCCTTTGCCTCTGCGGTGTGATAATATAGTTGCACTGCGTAGTGATGACCAGTTAGGGTTTCCACGGTTCGAACAACCTCTTCCTCACTAATACGATCGCCGTCGTCATCATTCACAGCGAGGCCAATGGCAGCATATTGGCCCTCATCCTCAAAGCTACGAAGGGAAGACAACGACGACGACGTTGTCCTCGTATCGCTACGGAGTAAAACGAGAAACTGCTCCTCATCCACCACAACTCCGATAAGAATGCCAACAGCAATGCCCCAAAGAACATGCAGAACACGATGAACAGGCATCATCATCTTAATCCTTTGTTGTTCAAAACCAAGCAGAGGAGGGGGCGAAAAATGAACAAGCATTGGAAGTGTTCCGTTAGAGTAACGAAGTTATTACATCAACAATGTGTACATGCAATCACTATGCAGCCACTGCAAACAATGCTGCGATCCCAACCGCCGTAAGCAGCGGGTCTCGAAGCTCTGATCCCTCACTGCGAGAAGGTTCAATATCAAGCACTCTACTGAGGTGATGAATAGGGTACAAGACGAAATACAACACCCCACTCAAAGCTGCCAACACCACAACTGCTACCTTCGAGGTCAGTGAGGCAGTATCTGTGAATCCCTGGTCTGACAACGACATCTGGCCACAAAATGATGTTGAGAATATCACAAACTCACTCACCCATCGCAAAATTGCTGCGAGAGCAAGCGCCACAATGGGCGCCATCACAATGCACCGTGGCAACGATCTCCAAACCCCATCCATCAGCACAAGCGTGGCAGCACTAAACGAGAGAGACGCCATTGCAACCGAAGAGATACGCGACAGCACAACAACGGCAACAAAACCGTGATCATGTTGACAGGCAGGGAGCACCCCTGCTTCCAATGATGTCGTCGATGAGTTTGCAGCGTTCAATATATGCGTCCTTGTTGCTTCCCACAACGTCCCAGTGATGGTTTCCAATTCAGCGGAATCAACAAAAAAGAAAACTTTTTCGGTGGTCATCACGACGGACAACACAAGCGCGGCAAAAAGAAACAAAACACAAACCCCATTCGGCAGTGTAGCATGGGTTGGAGGATGTTGACCGAGAAAACAGTAAGAAAGAGCTCCTCGCCCTGTCACGATTAGAAGCCTCTTTCGCACCAGCATCAGCCACATCTTC
>CYKH01001901.1:33101-54079 GCA_001460835.1 Bodo saltans | reverse complement strand
GCAGCACGCACGCACACCGCAGCAGCGCAGTCACTCACGCGCGGAGGCGCTTCCTCTATGGTGAAGCCACCGCCCGCCCGCTCCCGACGCCCGCTCTCCGCGTGCCTCCCCACCCCCCGCTCTATCCCATACCTCATTACGCGTAGCCGTAGATCAGCTTGCCGCGCTTGCGCAGCGCGTTGACGACGTCGAGGGCCGTCACGGTCTTGCGCTTGGCGTGCTCCGTGTACGCAGTCGCGTCACGCACAACACCTTCGACGAACGACTTCAGGGTCTTGCGCACCTCCTCGTACACCTCGCCGCTGATGCGCTTCACGCCACCACGGCGCGCAAGGCGGCGGATCGCGCCGCGGGTGATGCCCTTGACGTTCTCGCGCAGCACCTTCTTCTGGCGCTTGGTGGACACGCCCTTGGCTCCGCCGCTGGTCTTTCCCTTGGCCATCTTGAGTTTGCTTGTGTGGGTTGCTTGAAATCCTGTCGCAAGAGCGAGTCAACAACAACAACAGAAACAGCACGCATGTCGCATCATCGCACGCCCCAGTACACACAGACGCGCACGCACCGCGCAGTGGCAAAGTAAATGGAAAGGGCACTTTTCCGCTGGCACGCCTCCCGCTTGCTAAAACAAACAAGAAAGAAACAAAATCATGGGGTCTCCGTCCGCTGCGCTCGCACCTCACGCACCCAGGGAGCGTAGTCCCCGGCGGCGAGGCGCTCGCCACACCCGCAGCACGCACGCACACCGCAGCAGCGCAGTCACTCACGCGCGGAGGCGCTTCCTCTATGGTGAAGCCACCGCCCGCCCGCTCCCGACGCCCGCTCTCCGCGTGCCTCCCCACCCCCCGCTCTATCCCATACCTCATTACGCGTACTTGTGAGGGTGTAGTGGCGAGTTCGGGTTGGAGTATCGGACGGAATTACGAGGTTTGTTTGGTTGCTTGTCGATGCACAAGAATGTTGTATAACCTGAGAAACATGATGCACGATGTGATAATCGTTCTGTGGTTGGTAGAAAGCACGCTCGGAATTGGTGAGCATTTGATTTCCTTATTCCATAGAATGACTGATGACACTTAATGGATGGAAGCGTGGTGAGGCAGTTAGCGCTGCACTGCGAATTTTTGAAGAGACGCATCAAACGTTTGAGTGTACTGTGGAGTGACTGACTCTACCTTTGATTTGGGGGAACCCCGATGTGCCCATTGGACGAGTTGGAGCAGAAGCGATCTAGGACCCTGCGCGAGGATTTCAACGGTGCCGTCGTCCAAGTTCCGCACCCAACCGGCAAGTCCGAGACTAACACCGATCTTCTCAGTGTGTTTTCGGAAGAAGACTCCTTGTACCTTTCCAGTCACAATTACGTGAACTTGCTCAACAGGATCATGTCCTTCTTTTGGTGGCATATGGGTTGATGTCGGATGGATCTAACGAATGACAAGGAGATCAAACGGGGAAGTGAGGGAGAGATGATGAATTTGAAACGAGCCCTTATTTTATTCTTCCATTTCTGACTGTCGGCACACAACTCAGTTGTATGTATCCTTTTTTTTTTGTCATGTCGCCTTTTCGTCGATTTTTTTTCTGACAAAAGAGAAACACCATTTGTAATCATCACATGATTCGTGTGGTGACCTGATGCGGAACTCCAAGAAGTGAGTACGGGTCGGCATACAACGGGATCATTGGGAAAGGTCGCTCATGAGAAGGTTGCGTTGATGCCACAGCAGTGACACGATCACGCAGGACACTTTGAATATGCGCCGCGAATGACTGCCGTCGCTCCCACAAAACGGAGAGGCTTGCTGCTTCAAGAGAATTAAGCGCCGCGGGCTTCATCGGCGCATAGCGCAGATCCTGTGGGAGAAAAGCGGCGCGATCGATGAGGTGCGCATGCGATGGAGCATTTGTCCCATGTGTTTTAGAATCTTCAAGGCTTGCTGACTCGAGCATTACGTCACCGTCACGATTCCGTTTTGCAGGTCCTCCTTGCCACTCGTGTGAGCTCGATGCTTCGCTTGGAGACATGGCCAATTGCTCTAGGCGACTGACGGTATCGTTCCATAGCTGCGGTTTCATACCAAAGAATTCAGCGGCTCGTAACCAATCCAAATTGACGCACCCGTTGTGCCATGCCGCGCGTGTTTTCGCACTCCACGCACGTAACTTCATCGAGACCGTGCGCTCTGCTAGAGTACGGACGGCCGCTTCGTTTTTTGTCCGCATGCAGCTGCACAACCAGCGCTTTACGAAGACGAGACCCCCTTGAGCTTCGAAAGCAGCTTGAACGTCCACTGGGGATTGGCTTATGAGGTCGGCAATTGCGCAGAAGTGATCTGCCGTTTCGCACTTTGCACACATGTTGATGAGTGCTGGCATCTTGTCCAGTCGATCGCGAGGAAGTAGTATCAAGCTCGCGTTGCCCTTAATGGCATTCAGCTCCGAGGTCCAGTGAAACGGCCTTGGCGCTTCATGTGGCTGCTTGAATGACGCAGTCCCAAGAGGGGGAATTTTGGTGCGGTTTGCGATTGGGCCAGGGCCCGCTGGCACAGTTGCCACAGGGGATGGAGAGGGACCCTCACTTGGAGCAAGAGCAGTCACAGTCGAAGGAGGCTGGGCCAGCACAACTGCTGCTGCTGCTGCCGGTGGTGCCTCTACCACTGTGGATTGCACGCCGTAGTCAGCGCCCGTTTGTATTCTTGTTTCCAGCTTCTTCAGCCTCTCCTCAGCCGATGGAAATCTCACATTCGAGTGGTCTTCTTGATCATACCGCGTGCCTCCTTTTTTCCAATCCAAGTATTTCTGATGATACGTCTTTTCCGTCAGTATGTCCGTTGGAATCTGTGAGCTCCGCATGAGAAAGAACGTGAGTTCCTTTACAGAATCTTCCCATTTTGGTTTCGGTGCGGCCAGTTTGTCATGAAGATTTTTCAGCATATCACATGTCAATGTAAACGTGATGGCGAGTTCCCCCTTGTTGCCCCAAGTAAATTTCTTGTGCTCGCGACCCGCTTTGGCGGATGTTTCCATCTGCTTGACGTTCTCCGACCTAAGGACGGCTAGGAACATATCAATCGCTGTGATAAGGTAGTCAACGTATCGATAGCGTCGCAGTGGAAACGAACGGCGGTCTCCATCGATGGTACCAATCAGCGAGCCGTACGTACCGTAGGGAGGAGAGGGATGGGGGATGGGGGCGGCATCGGGGTGCGTGTACGACAATTGTGGGTTGGATGTTTTATGAGCAGCAGCGGCGGTGGTGGCCGCTGCAGGTCGAGATGCAGGAGGCGGAGGCTGCTGGCCGGGTGGCCTCGATATGATGAGCTTCCCCATGCTCACTTTTGCAGAGGGATTCCCATTTGGGCGCTGTTGGGTGGATACTGTCACCCGTGGGCTGCTGCTTCCGCTGCTGCTGCTATCGCTACTGTCGCTACTCGATTGGCTCGAATCATCCGAGTCAGATGACGATGATGAAGAACTGCTTCTGGACATAACCTTGCCGAGAATCTTGAGAGGGCTCAAAATAAACATGATGTGGGGAGAGAGATTTTTGAAGAGTTCTTGGACGCTGCACATGCAAATCGATCCATCAAATTTCTTGTCGAGGAGAACACAACCCACTCCTCCGCAAGTTCTTGCGGTTCGTTGAAAAATAAAGTCCTCAAAAATGATCGTCCTTGCGTGCGAGTGTTCAGACTGCTATTTGTACGTCACCACATAGTCTGGATAGACTTGGCTATTTGCGAACAGGACATAAAGTTCATGAGGGTCCTTATCATCGGTGCAAGAATTGTAAAGTTCGAGTGTTGGCTTCTTGGGATCTCGAGGAGGGGGTCTGCGGATTGTCTTCGCACCCTTTGTCGTTTCTCCCAGAGTCGCTCGGCACACGAGGACATCTTTTGAACCGTCTGGGTGTTGCAGACAACGTCCTGAGTCGCAGAATCGAGCATGCACACCAAAATAAAGCCCCACACCGAAAGCTCCGTCTTCCGCAACTCGAGTGTCGAATCCAAAGCGTTGAATGGTTTGGATGTTCTTTGCGTTACGCTCGCCATAAAAGAGCAGCCGCTCATTTGGGTTTCCATTGCCACCGGTGCGCTTTGCCACTTGATCACGAGTGAGTGCGTAGAATGTCCACAGGGTCATGTTCTCTAGCCGCACAATCTTCGACACAGTGACGCTCTTCCCCATCGTTGACGTGACGGCACCAGCGATGGTGGTAAACTCCTCACTACCGGGAACGACAGCAACGAGACTGTGGGCACCAGAGGCGTCAAACACGTGACTGGACTTTGCCGTCCAATGCTGTGGGATGCCGAGCGTCGACGATCGAGTCAATAATGCCGCACCATCATCCACAGCAGCACCTGCGCCCGATGGCGTTGCTGCAGGAGTGGGTGGCGCTGCCGTGGCAGGTGCACTTGTGATCGAAGCGAGTTGGGCGGCTGTCGGGAGGGTTGCCCCGGCAATGCCAAACCCTTCAGTTGACCACGGAAGCTTCTTCTGAATACGGCGCAATTCACGCACGTTACCAGAGTCTTCGTTCTTTTGGCTTCCTGATACAGTCGTCCCCTTTGACTCATCTCCATCAGGGGAAGGCGTTGTTGCGAACGTAAAGGTGTACATGGTGTCGTATCCTTTGTTAAACGACAGCTTCTTTGTCTTTTGACCAACCCCCACGCCGTGAATGGCATAGAGCCTCTCAATTTCAATGCTGTCGTCGTCGTAGAAGGGCACAAAGAGGCCAGAGTCATCCTTCCACTCCCATTGGCATTCGCCGAGTGGAGCAATGCGGCGGATCTTGCGCTGCTTCTTGGAGTCATTGTTCACTTGAATCATCGACTTAAAGTCGAAGGTATACTTGCTCCCATATCCTTTGTTAAACGTGAGCTTGTCTGTGGTGATAGAGGCTACCCCTTTGACGTACTCAGCTTCGATAAGGTCTATGTCTGCAGGGGCATACGCCTCCCATCCATCATCATTCTCACACTCCCACGACGCAACGTCGGTGCGAGCCTTCTTCTTGGGTGGCATATTGTCTTTGATGTATTGTGTTTGTTGGAATACTTTGTTGTGATGTGTATGAGGGGAAAACATCAAATTTCTTAGCACTCATGATCAAATGTTCTTCGAACGTGCGTTTTGTTTGAGGGCAGTCGAGGTCCCAAAACGAAAATGTAATGGTTCACGCGCAACGTGGTCTGTGCTTTGTTAAAAAGGGGGAAAAAAGGTTCGCTTCAAATATTTGAATGGCTCGTTGAACTCGCCCACGCGCCCAGAAATCTAGTTTCCACTGATCCAGTAAAGCTCTGATCCCCATCCCAAGTTATAAACTGGGAAATTTTCAACCGCTGCGTTGTTGGCATCGGTTGCGGTGGGGTAAGAGTGATTGTTCAGCTTTAATCGTGCGGCGATAAACATCGACAAGTAATGCGATACCAAAATATCGTCGGGCGTGTGGCCGATGATGTCATCGCTGAATTCGTACAGAATACGCTCGGGGTGGAACTGGGTTGCAAAGAAGTTGTTTGTGGTCGACTCATACGAGCTGATGAATGGCAGTCCGTTGATGTCCACGTTGGTGGAGATCACCTTAAAGATGCTGTTAAAGTCGGCGTTCAGGTCGGAGGGGTTGATTCCACAAGAGTGCCAGTTCAACGTAGAATTTTGGTTCTGCAGAATGCCGACAATGTTGATGGGGCTCTCAGCACGCTGGCCAAACATGACGCTGGCAGGTTGGTAGGAGGTGAAGTCCAGGGGCAACATGGAGGGGTCAGTTCCGTGGTAGATGCACTTGAGAAGGGAGGCGTCTTGCAGAGCGATGACGCTCAACACCTGAAAGCCTTGGCAAGTCCCCCACAGGAAAAATGCATCTCCAAGCGCGTTTCTTTCCGTCGCATAGTTGAAGATTTGAGTTGCGTTCCCCAGGTACTCAGTGAAAGCTTCGCCACCGAGACCACCTCCAGGGAACAAAGCACCGTTGACGCTGTCAAGCACAGCCTTGCGCTCTGTCCACGATGCGTTCCAAATCAAAGGCACCACACGAATGCCTGACGCCTCCAACCACCGGACGTAGTAGGACTCGATGCACCCGCCATAGATATCGAGACCAGCTGGGGGCGGACTAATGCCATAGCAGTCGCTGAGGGGCGTGGTGACGATCGCCATGATTGGGTTAGCGGGTTGCTTGGGGAAGGCAAGGCTTCCAACCGCCAAAAGGGCCATCACGGATAAAAGTGTCGTGCAACGCATCTCTTGGCTGGCACGAGAAGGAGAGCTTTCTCTTTTTTATATATCAACTTCCTTTTTTTCAACAGACAAAACAAGCAGGAAAGGTTCTCTCATCCATCTCACTGCGAACATAGCAAAGGGCCAAATCATACCGCGCGTAATATTGTCAGACTGACCGCACAGAAGCAATTGTATTCGCAAAAATACATTAAAACGAATCGAAAATAAAAAAAGAAGATGAGACCTCTTCTCTTGAACGCGCAATAAGAGAAGAATCCCAAGTTCGTGTTGAGTGACTGATCCAATCAGATCGTCACACCTCCGTTGACAGCCACAGCTCCCAAGTGGATCGGTTTGAAGAAACCGATGAATAACAAGAAGTCGTCCATCGCCATGCGCCCTGGGTGATGTGCTCGTGAAAATGAAATCATCCGTAAGCTGTCAAGAGGCCTCCCACAATCATCTGCAGATAGTGCGCTAAGCGACCGAGACGATTGTCGACTTGTACGAAGTGCGTTGCAAACATTTTGTAACCGACAAATAAAAACCTCTGAGTCTTCATGCTTGACGCGAATAGCGCCAAGCAACATTTCCACCCTGCTAAGAATCGTCTCATCGAACTCAACGTCCGACTTGATGGATGCTTGAAAGTCGGCAACGGCCGCCTTCAACTCGCCCCACTTCTTGGGCTCTTGGCGCTGCAACGCTTCATGACAAGCTCCAGACAGCGACGACGTGGTGAGGTCTTCTGGACGAGCCACACTGCTCACACAATCGAGCCAGACTGTTGCGTGCTCCCCGGGAAACATGTAGCCGCGTATCTGGTGGTTTCCTTTGGTCATGACAGACTTTATGTTGCTGAGTGCCTCCGCTTTGGGAGTATTCACGTCTTCATCTGTGATGAACACGCCAACACAGCCAGTTACGGTCGCAATCTCAGTTGCAATATTCCAGCGTGGCGCGTGCCGCTTCACGAACTCGCTCACCAAGAATTCAGATGCTCTTGAGAGTTGAAGGGGGAGCAAAGAGTAGACAGAATTTTGGCGGAGTATTCGTCGCACCTCCGCTGAAAGGTACCGACCGAAGTCCGAGTAGGTTTGGTCGAGGAGGAGGTTTACCCCAGGATGTCGAGCAGCAAGATGTGCTCCGGCAACGCCGCTCATGCAAAGCGATTTGACAAGAATGTTCTTGTCAGCCACATGTTGCACCTCGCGTAGGTACGTGTACGCTGCCTCTAAATCAGACTGCATCGAGTGCTCGTGCGGTGTTCCGTCAGAGCGACCGTAGCCCCGAAAATTGAAGCCAAGAACATTCACACCACGAGATAAAAACGCCATCATTTCTCTCTTTTGTGCTTCGTATACCCCAACGGCGCCGCTCGTGAGGATCACTGTTGCGTTTGTTGCTTCTGTCGTAACGGGAGTCTCGTGATGATTAAATTCCACACGAAGCCCTCCACCGTTGAGGCTCCGGTGGGCGTAGCTCGCCGCGTCAAACGACGTTTGATTGGGAACCAGTGCCCATTGCAATTCAACATCAACTCGCGTCCACTCGAGGCTGCGAGCTGCACTGTCACTGCGAGCGGTGCCTTGAAGGAAATTTCCAAATGATAGGGTGGACAAGTTGTCGAGCAGCTTTGCTTGGGCAAGTGACGCTGGGGAATTTGCTTCTTCACAGGTGAACCCAAACCCCTCCGCGATGGCAACCCCCGAGCTGGAGTCGACAAGTGAGCAGCGCCGCCCCCCGGCAGCAGAGATGGCATCCTGCAGGCCCTGAACGGTCAAGTACACTCCGTCAAGCTTGGCGCCATCCGTCTCCAGCGTGACAGCTATTCCTCCCACGTCACACATGGCACGTCGCGTCCTCTCCGCAGATTCTTTTTGCTGGTCGCTCTTCGTCACGGCATCCGTGAGCCTAACGGCCTTGATCACATCGGCGGGGCATTGCTTTAACCATTCTTTGGCACTCTTGAGGAGGTCACCTGCAGTGATGTCTTTTTGTTGTTCGGGTAGCGAAAGTAGTGATTGGTAGTGCTGAAGGCCAGATTGAAGGGCTGCTTCGCGACAAGGACCGTTGAGATCGTTCATGAGGCGCTGTATGGCACGGACGTTCGCAAACGTTTCTGGAGTGAGCAACTTCGTTCCGCGCTTTTCATCTTCGTCTTTGAGCGCCGCCAGGTTTCTTCGATTCTTTTCATCCGCCTCGCGCTTTCCCCAGCCTACGAACACCTCACGTTGAATTGTTTTCGAAATGTCGGGGAACATCTCAAGTACCGCCTGTGGAACTCCAATAATGCGGGTGCGGATGTGGGATAGTGCACTAGCGAAGGTTCGCTTTGGGCGTGACGGCTGGGTGGGTGGAGGAGGAGTTTCGGCTCCAACGTCAAGCATTGTGGCGGACTGCAGTGGCGTTGCGAATTGATCCTGGCTGTCTTGGCGCTCAGCAATGAACTTCTCTAGCGACATGCCGATTTCTTGTGCTGCAGTAATTGCACTCGCGGCGTCGTCGTCAAGGCGCTGAACACGATGCAGCCGCGTGGCGAAAAAAGAAGACGTCGACGCTGCAAGGCACTTCGATGACGCTACTTCGTTTTCACAGAGCATGTCCGCGTCCTGCAAAAGTCGATTGATGTCCTTCTTGGCACTCGCAACGTTCTGCAAGAGCGCCTTGCGCACCTCCCCTTGAGAATCGTCGTTGCCAAAGGAGTGCAATGTATCGAATGTTTCATCTTCTCCCTCAGCATCTTCAAGATCACCGAGGACGCACGTCAACTGCTCCTTTGTGGCCTTGATGATATCCAAGTAGAGTGACGCGACGACGGAGTTGATGGCAGCGGTGAGGATGTGTGGGGAGGATTGTTTTGGATGCACAGCGGAGGCAATGTCCTTGTCTTCAGATGGTGGTGTGACCCCTACAAACTTTGCTGCCCCGTGAAGTAGTGTGACTGCTCCTCCCACCAGTTTTGCTGTCGATGCCACCACCTGCTGCACCGCCCCAGGACCTTTTGTGGACTGGAGCAGAGCTGCACGCAACACGGCCGCCCATTGAAGCCTCTCTGATGCATCGGCGCTCAGCAAAGACTGTGGTTCCACTGCATTGATGTAGCGATCGATAGCAGCAAGAAAACGTTCTGGAGAAACATGTGGCCACAATTCTTCAAACACTCGAGACAAAATGTCTGCCGTGTCAAACTCCTGTGACGACATGTGAAGCACAATGTGTTCCACAGCCACATCGACCGTTGCAACTCCTGAGCACGTGTGCTTCGGTTGCAACTCTCGGGCACTGGGTGTACGATCTAGGAACGCGTCGAGTGGATGACATTCCCCACCACCGTTAGCAGAGGAAGCCAGGCGTCGAAGGCATTCACAACCGTCGCAGCATCGAATTGCCTCCAAACGCTTGGCGCAACAGCGGTAGCAGTAGGAACTGCGACATTCTCGGCAGTGGTGCCTGCGAAGGGTTATCGTAAACCCATCGCCACAAGCTGCACAGTGATGAGCATTGGCCCAGCCATCCTCCTGCGAGGGGGTTGAGGTGTTGGGCGACGGAGTTGTGGGCAAAACCACCGCTGACGCTGACTCTCCCATGCTTGCATCGTTGACGTCGGGTTGTGGATTCATACGGTGAGGATGATTATTTTTTTGTGTGTGATGACTTTGTTTTCTTTGCTTCCTTAACCAACAATGACAACAATTCCTCATTGCAACACGGCTCAGGTTGGCAATTCAATTTCACGTCTCGCTCAATCGTTCTTGGCATGTCGGTGCAACTTTGATGCGATCAATTGTGTTGTTGTTTTTCCCCCCCTCACGCTCCACTCCTGCTCAACTGCCTCCAGTTTTTTTTTTTATTTTCAGCGCTCAAATGTAGCGGCGGCAGAAGTCCACGGGAGCGTAGTCGTACGGGTAGTATCCCACAGGGTCCATTCCGTGGGACACCACCTTGCCACCGCCCACGTAAATCGCGACGTGGTGCATGGGAGTGTAGTAGAAACACAAGTCGCCAATAGCGAGATCGGTCGTGTTGATAGGCACTTGCGTGCCGTGTTGATCAAGTGTCCCGGTGTACCCTGCAGACCAGCTCTCGTTATTCATGAAGTCATTGCCGTTTCCGAACAGAGTCCAGTAGATCCACGTGACAGTGCTGGAGCAGTCGCTGTATTCCGGGGCGTTTGGTGGGCACACGTGGCCGGTGATGCCAGACCAACGCTGGTTACCCTCGGTGTAGTGCTCATTAGCACGGTCGTAGTACACATTCATGGCGGTATCGAGCAACCAGTGGCGGATCGTGGATGCATCCGTGGAGCCTTGGCCACCACCGCACGGGGAAGACGTAGCGGGGGTGCCAACAGTCTTAGCAGTATTGCGCGCGACGACGCCGCGAGGCAGAGGGGATGTGGGCAACTTCAGACGAGGGGCGGTGGCGGGGACGCGGCAATATTTGTGCTGAGTCGCCTGGACATACTCAGCATCACAGAATTGCACGACGCAGGACCAGAAACGGCAGCGCGAGTCCTTCTTTTCGATACGAGTAAAGTTGTGGCAAATGTCTACCGCAGACTCGTAGCTCGGGCAGCCACGAGCCTCGATAACTGACGCCAGCAACGTGGCTGCCAACAAGGCGCAAACGAGAAGAGACTTCATCGTAATTCTAATCTTCTTGTCAAACAAAAAAAAGGATAAATCACTAATGCGTGCACAGAGAGGGGGCAAAAATCCCCTGCTTGCGAGGCTGAGCTACTCTGAGAATCAAAAAAAGAAATGTAATCTGTGTGGTGGTTGTGAAGATCATGATGCATGCGCGGAGTTTCAACGTTGCACTTAAGCAGAACTTTCAGACTTTGCAGTTGGAAGACAACAATTCTGCAATTTGAATGCGAAGATTCAGCGAAGATCGTAAAACACCTTCAGCATCGCCGTGGAAACCCGAATATCGTGTCAGGCAGAATGGAAGATTCTGAGTTGCCGTGCCACTATGCGAGCGCTGTAACAGCTGAAGAAGTGTTTCAGACGGAACTGCCAGGCCTCCTTCCGACACTAGGGATACTCCACGAGCAAGAGCGAACAATTTCAACTTCTGAGGAACCATAAGTCCATCGACCAGCCCCTCATTGTTTGTGATCATCTGAGACGCCGCGTTGGCCAAGAGCAGCCTGCTCATGGTGCCACTCGAATGCAGCTCCAAGTCGCACAAAGTGGGCGATGCTGCAGGCGGCACCTCAGCATGTGAAGAAGTGGAAGGTGCAGTTAAAAGTGCAGATGCCATAGAGGAATGATAGGTTCTTTTGTGCCTCATTATTTTTATTTGCAACAAAGGAAACGAGCAGGTTGACGTGTTCTCTGACACACTATTAAGGACACGGAATGCAACAGTCACACGGGGGAATGAGATAAGACAACAGTACAACAGGAAATGTAGTAAGTTTGTATTCTTGGTAGAAACACAAAGCAAACAAAAAGCACTCGCTTTTCCATGCAACTATTGAGGCTGAGGCCTGCGGGACAACTCCGAGGTCAACTCGAATTGAAGATCGGATGGATTCTCGTGGAAAAGGTGAACCACGCACTTGCTCGCTTCTGATAAGTCATGAGGTGCCCGGGGATGTTGGCAATTCAGCATTGCGTCGAGGATAGAGGGTACCAGTCGCTGAATCTCGTTCCTATTGGGCGAATACGATAGTAAGTTGGCCAAGACGCGAACACACTTCACTGCCGTTTCAGCTGCGTCAGAAGCACCATCCTCGGAAACTGCTGAGTGTGTTGCTGATGGCTGAGACGAAAGACCACGAGACGCAAACGAATGGCCTCGCCATGGTGAGCCGCCATCTCCGCCGTTTCGCGAGAGAGGCATTGGATGATCGTTTGATTCTGCCGAGAGCATCGAGCAAAATTGAAACACGTTTTCGACTAGCCATTGCAAAAGTCGCGCGCTCCGTGCCATCATAAACTGCAGTTTTGGATGTGCGGCCATGTTGATGAGCGTACTGAGGATATGTGTGCGGACCCGCGAATCAGGTACCGTTTCCAAAAGCCTTAAAATGCTGTGGAATATGGACTCGTCAAATGCCAGAACGGGACACACATGATCAATCTCCGAGATGCGCCGTACGAGTTGACTTGCGGCCGACACGACCACGACAAACTGGCTCTCTAAGCACCCATAGATTCGCCTGATGGTGGCGTCGTCCAATATGAGAGCATCATCAACACGTTGGTCGTTCCCGAGGCAGTGCACCAACGTCATCAGTGCGTGCTCCTGTAACCGAGCACAGCTTGCTGGGTTGATTTCATCCGCAACATGGTCAAGAAAATAATGAATCGCACCGCCTACCATCGGAGACTGCATCGCTTCAATTCGCTGTGCGATCGTTGCGCACTCTAACGCGCGTCGAAGGGTGTACGCTGAGCGAAGTCGCGCTTCCATTGGCGCGCGCGGCTGAATGCCCGCAGAGACGATAGCAGGAATACGGGAGGGGTCCCAGGCGTATTTAAAGCTGAGATCGCGCTCCTTTTCCAAAACACTACGCCATGGAGTTGCAACCATTGGACCACGAGACGTGGTCTCCCGTCGCTTCGGAGTGCTCATCGTTGCTAGCACGAGTGACGTGCCTTAATCACGCGTTGTGGTGAGTACTGTAAAATATGGCAAATAACAATAAAGAGGAAGGAAGCATTCAAGAAATCCACAACGTCGATCATGGATCCGCTCCGACATTCCGCGGTGGGAGCTCATACGCGTCAAACTCATAGTACAACGAAAATCATAATGTCTCTCTTTTCGTGAGCGGTTTGTCGGGGGTCACTTGACAGTTTGCACAACGAACATCTTCGATAGTGACGGTCGAAACAAGTGCATTCTGAGTGCTTCTCCGGGTGGGACGGAGATCAAGACAGCACCCATGTGGTCTCGATTGGAAATCATGGCGCCGTTGATAGAAAGAACTTGGTCTCCAGGTGTGACGCCATGTTTCTCCATTTTCGACAGTGGGAGGACTCGTGTCACAACCACACCTCCGGACAATGGATCCGCGTCACTAACTACAAGCCCAAGAGGCTGATGATGGGGCTCACTACGGGGAGAGCTGCGAGCCGGGGATTCTCCGTTGCCCATGTCCACAACAAGGCCGTCATCATCATCGTCACCATCATCATCAAAGCTACTACTATGATGCCGCGCTGAAACGTGAGCAGTAGCCCCATTGTTGATAAAGTTGTGCTCAGTCCCAATGGATGAGTGCTTTGCGGGAAACAATGCTGCGAACACATCGGCTACGCTGCTGCTCACGTTGTTGTGCGTCGAATCCTGTTCATATGTCTGTGGGCGCACATCTCCAGGGCGGGAGTAGACAGCAGGCGGTTGTTCCAGGGCATCGCTGCCGCGGCTAATGTTGATGTGAGAAGAATCACCTGCACGTTGTGGATGAGCGCTTTCTCGTTGCCCTCTCGCAGCACCACTTTTTCTTGCTGACATTTCGTTCAGGAGAGTGTTTCTGGGATCTGGAATTGGTGTGCGGTTCACGATGACATCATTGCTGGCGCGATGACCTGTTTGGGGAATAGGAGTTCGTGGATTGGATGAAGCAATGTCGGCACTTTTGGTGCCAGCCTGTGACTCGGCAGATAACGCAAAGCCACAAAGCGCAGGAAGTCGTCGCAGATACTCCGCTTTCATCAGTCCAATCCGATCGTCACGTCGCCTCGATGAAGCAGCAGCTCCAGATGTTTGAGTGTGAGTCATCTCCGCCATTTCTTCAAGCACTTCTGCATCTGCGTCCCAAAGTGAGACGAAACCAACGACATGCTTCTGTTCCACACGCAGTGCAGTGGTCGCTGCTTCTAACGTCGCGATTTTCCCGCGGATAAGTGCGGCCTCCACGTTGCTGCATGACGTGTCTCTGAAAAATTGAAGTTGAGCGTTGCAATACTGCACCTCTGTCATCAGCTTGTGAACATCAAGAAGAGGTTCTGCGTGGAGCGTCTTGGCGACGGTCTTTCCCAAGAACTCGCTGCACTGTGATGTCCGGTTATGAATGTCGCGCACAGCCGCGCTTGAAAGTGACTCCAGTTCTGCGCGAATCTTATCAAAGTCTACTTCGACACGCCGCATACTTGCAAACACGCTCACTTGGCACTCCTCGTGTAACTGATCCAGCGCAGTGGCGCAGTGGTGCTTCGCCGCCTCCTCAAGCTCCATCACCACTTCATGCTTCATATCTCGAAGGGATTCAGCGGTAGTTGATAGTGCTGCGCTCGTAATCTCCTTCGACACCGTCGAAACCCGCTGAAGCTGTGCGGAGAGCGATGTTGGCACCTCATCTCGCAGTAGCCTCTCACATGTGCTACGCAGTTCTCGCACCGATTCATTCACCTCTGCGCGTTTGACTTCGTACTGAGCAACAAAGGATGCCTCTGCTTCCCGAATGGTGTGCTCTAATTGTTGTGTATCTCGCCGAAGTGTCTCTAACGACTGCCGCAGCGACTGCAAGTCACGCTGTATGTCTCTCGAAGGGTCCTTGGCAGCCAGTTCTAATTCCGTGATGGTGTCGTCAGTGTGACGTTGGTCCTGCTCACGCTTGTCCAACTCTGAGACCAGCAGATAGATGACATCAACGAGCACCTTTGGTGTCGATGAGCGTGAAAGAATGTCAAGCTTTCGCTGGAGTTGTAACGATGGCATGTGTGTCGGCGTTAAACCCAAAACGCTTAGTCTTTTTTCTTCAAATCAAATGAAACGAAAGAACGAGCAGGTATGAAAATGTTGGCTTCAAAGTGTTTGGCTTCATGCGCGAGGAAATGAAGAGTCACAACTCAAAAAGGGGTTCACAGTTCGATCGTAATATTGGAGTACTTCGCTGACACGTCGGCAATCAGCTTCTTCAGTGCTGCTTGGCATGCAGGTGGGTCTCGAAACATCTCTGTATTGAACGCATGCAGCACAAAAGGCGGACAAAGATTTCCAAGCCGCTCTCTCCTCCGGACAGCGCCTTCAATCACGGCCTCAAGTCCCCTGCAGGTAACACTCGTTCCACCAAGGATGACCGCCTCCAAGTTGTGCGCATGTGGGGAGGCACCAATAATGTGGCCAAGTGCAACGACAGCATCGTCTGTGACAAATTCATTGTTGCATGCATTCAATTCCTGCATGGAGACGAGTCTTCCTGTTCCCAATGCCAACACGATGGGAGTGAAGGGGATCTGAGCTTCAAGTAATACGGTGGGTGGCTTGGCGCTGAATATGCCAATTAGCTCATCTTGCTGTTCCTGTGTGACAGCGTGTGGCGTCAGAATCTCTAGCGTCCTTTTTAACGCTGCTTTTCGTTTCTCGATCACGAGTTCGAGAATCATTTGTGCTTTCTTTTCTTCACGCATCGCAACTCGAACCGCTTCGACGTCTCGTTGCAGCTCTCCCAGCGTCTTCTCGTTGTCGCGTTGCAGGTATGTCATTTGGAAAACAAATCTCTTGTGATAGCAATTTCAAACGGCGCAAATACGGAAGATTCATAACGAGGAGCAGATTCAGCAAAAGCAAGCCGTCAAGGGCTCTGATGGATTAGGCTGCGGAATCATCAGCGACACGCGCGAAAGCTGAGACTGTACACAACAAGAAACATCAGAAAGCAACAACGGAGGGGGAACAAACTACTACACTCTTACTACACACAATCTCAACACATTTTCCCTTTTTCGGTCTTGGCGGGGAGTAGTTTCAGGTGAGATGTCTGCTTTTCAAGGTCCAGGTAATTTGGTGTGCAAAAACGTTTTCCCTTTTGTTTATCTCAACTCGGGCATGAGAGAACAGAGAAAGTAAAACACTCAACTCTTGGCGCGTTCCTTTCATCGTCTCTGTCTGCTTGATGCAAGAGTGCTCCAAGAATTGTAGGTTTAGGAGAAGTTTGAGTACAGCGAGGTAGCAGTTGCCAAAATACCTGCGATGGTGCCCAAAATAAGCAGTGCATAGGTTGCAATCATGTTTCCTAATCCGGCCGTTTCTCTTGTCCACTCACCAGTACGCAGAATAAAAAGGGCTGGCCAAATAAATGCCAACGTGCTACCGCACACACCACCTAGCACTCCAAACAGGATCTGGATCCCAGGGACAAACAAACCAACGGTGATGGCAGTCGTCGCGAGGACGCCAGCGCACAACAGTCGAACGTGTGAGGGGGTGCTGTAGGCATCTTTGTACCCGAGCATCTGAAGGATCGCATCACGGGTGGGGAAAATACAAATCGGGAACGCCATCGTCAACGTGATGGAGATCGCCACAAATGCAACAGCAATGTACAGCGTCTCCGTTGGGTTTTTGTAGTTCTTGAGAATATTTCCATCGGTGTCCTGTCCAAAGTCAGCGGCTCCTGCAATGCCAGCAATGATGTAAATGATGGTGCACGTGGTCATGGCGACTGCAGTCGTCAGCGTCATTTTGTTAACGGATCGATTCGTCATCTCCGCGTAAATTTCGAAGCAGTTTGTTTGGCAGCAGTACGCAAAAATAAACACAGACATCGACATGATCATGTTCACATCGAAGCGGGCAATGGTGAGGTTTTCCATTGGTGGCGCGTCAATGCTGGTGTGGGTGACGATGGCAGCAACAAGGAAGCCAGTAGAGGCCATACCGATGAGGGATGCGTAACGAAGAGTGTTGATCTCCTTGGCGAGGGAGAGGGGAAGCATGAACAGGGCCCAAAAGATCGTCATGATCGCACGACGCCCCCAGGTGCCCTCCAATGCTTCAGGGAATCCGCTGATCTGCCGGAGTGGGTCTAAGATGTCTCCCATGGCCACGACATAGACAATCGTGATACCCCAGCAGAAGACAATAATGAGTGCCGCAGTCACCTTCTCAAAAATGGGGTGGACCAATTTGTGCGACATCTCTTCGTATGTAGAAAACCCTGTCTTCTCCAATACAATAATCAGCAGGCGAATGCTGTAAATCGTGCCGGCGCAGCACAACACGAGGAGCAAAGACCCCACCAAGGAGCCGCAGTACGCCATTGCTTGGGGAATAGCAAGGGTTCCAGCACCAAGCGTTGCAGATGCAAGGTTAAATCCAGAGGCCGCCATGCTTCCATGAGGAAGCAAGTTGATGTGCGGGAAGCGGCACTTGCAGCACTTCGCCTCACTTCCATCATCGTGGGTAGGGACCAAGGCAGACCGTACGTTGTGGTTGTCGTTGTGGTCGTCGTGGTGCGTCATTGTTTGTAGGCTGCTCTTATCGCTCGGCATGAAAGGGGCAACTGATAACTCAAGTCTTTTATGTGGTGGTTGATTTCTCTTTAGAGTAGTACTAGCTTGCAGCTGCGAACAATTAGTTGTTTGCGCAGTGTACGTTAGCTATTGTCGGTAGAATTTGTGACTTCCACGCGTTCACGCTTAAAGGCTGAACGAACACTTTGTCAACAACGCAGAAGGGAAAAAGAAAGCGACGAAGTTGATCGAAACTAATCATTCAAAAATGTCTCAGTTAACGGTTAAAATAAAATGAATGTGACAAGTTTGCTTCAAGTACGCGGTCGCTTCCCCCTCCTTGATGTTTGCTCTGTGTTATCCTTCAGGTAGCACTTGAGGTAGTCGAGTTGAATCGTCTCCGTTCTCTTTGATGTTCGTATTGTGACGGACGGGTCCTTCAGTATCACTGTCCACATGCCGTCGTGAATTCTGTACAACGGAAACTCAAGGGAAGGCGATGCCAGCTCCACTGCCGGTATCGAGGGCGTTGTCGTCTCAGCAGATGATGATGTTGTCACCGTTGTGGTGGACGCGTTGTTGCCTTCGCGTGTTGTTGGTGGCGCAGTGTGAATCGTCATTTGGCAATCGGAGGGTACCTCGTTGAGTGTCTCATCCATTGTCCGGTCAAAGGTTGACCAAATCTGGGCGATTTGCTTGTCGCTAAGATTCGTGGCAGAGCGCAACTCATCAAGTGCACAGGCAAGTGCTGCTGCGTTCAGCGTTTCACGATACATCGGATCTGTTGTTGTTGTTGTTGTTGTTGTTGTTGTTGTTGTTGTTGTTTTTCTCTCTTTGGAGAGAAAGTGACTCAAAAAAAAAAAGAAGTGAAATATGAGAAACGAAAGAACCAGGTTATTTGATAGCAAAATCATTGTTTCGAAGGATCGGAGGAATCCGATTTCAACGTGCACACCGACAATTCTGCGGAGGAGCAAACAACATACACGCATTCATTACGCAATGAATGAAATGACTTCACTCCAGACCATACACCTGTTTGATGACCGTGAGGCGCTTTTGAAGCACCTCGTCCTTCGTTGCATCGCCGGAAGGTGTCGCTAAACGCACTTGCTTGTTGCGCACTAACGTCACCATTGATCTGGTTGTCTCGCTTCGAAGATTCAACTCTCCAAATGCCCACAGCAGCTCAGTGAAGAGCTCAGGCCGCATCGCCTCTAAGTACGGCTTCATCAACAGACTGCACGTGTGGATGAGCTCATCGTGTCGCTCTCGCACCGCTGCAAAGCTAGACACGATGCCCACCACGTCCTCCGGAGGGATGCTTCTGTTCACTTTGGCGATAGACACCAAGCGGGACGCCAGCACTGGAAAGAGTTCCGCGTCGAAGAGTTCAAAATGACTCAAAGTGCGCAGCGTGAGGTGAATCTCATCTGGGCGGAAATCAGCCGCCACCTTGCACGCACGCTCTGCCATCGATCCAAAAAACTCTTCTGATAAATGTCCCGCTTGGTAGAATGCGTCTAACGACTTCGCAATGGACGATGCGTCATATGTGCTGGCGATGGTAACGGCACGCACGGCGCATTGGGAGAACAACGGTGACTTCGTCCTGTTTGCTTTCACCAAACTATTGAGAATGCTCGTCATGAGTGGCGCGGAGCACTGAGCAATCTGCTCTGCCAACGCAGCTTCGTACAGTGTAAAGAGATCAGGGTCGACAATGCCCACCGATGAGAATGCGTCGAGAATCGTCGTCATCACAAGCGGTGGGGCTTGTTTCTGGAACTTGATGGCCAGATCACGCAGCACATCAAACAGCGCCGCATCACGCACTTGAACTCTAGAGAGTGCGTTGGCAACGTTAGCAACATGAGCGATGGTGATGGAGTCCTCCTTCAGAGCCGTTTTGGCCCGCTCACACATGACCTCATACAACCGGTCGTGGTGGATGCCGGAACGACCGTACGCATTCAAAATCATGGCGCATGCAATCCCGTTGAACGTTGGAGCTAGCTCCACGACACGCCACAAATACGTAAAGAGAACCTCAAACAACTTTGGGTCTGCAAGTACCAACTCAGCGTGCAAAATGCGACCAATGTTGTTCCCGTCGAGTGTTTTCACAACTTCTGGTTGAAGAATCCACGTCACTAACTGCTGATAAGAGGGTGACTTTGCAGGGGTGATTCGCATTGCAGTCGCAGCGCCCGCAACCGTTGTCGCAATGGTTGGGTTTAATCCTCCCGTCAACGCATCATCCAAGGATTCGGTCTCAAATATCCTCCTCCCCTCTTGCATCAAATCACGTTTCTTGTCAGATTTTGACAACTCTTTTTGGAGGGACGCTACATTGATTGCGAACGTTTCGGTGGACAGGCTCGCAGTCGATGTTGCGAGAACTGACGATGACGGAATCACGAGCGATCCACAAGCGACGGATCTCTGAAGAAAACGCCTCATTCAAGCCCAAAAATACTTAATTAATGACATGAGACACACATAAGAAAACGGACAAATCAAGTGAATAGCAAATTGAAGTGCAGCGATACTTCAGCAAGTGAAAAGGGGATACTTCAACGACATTCACCTAAAAAAACCCCGCGTTTTATGATATTCGTACAGATTGCATTAAAGATTAGTGGCACACATCAGTGACGTGGTGGCACTATCCTCCATGTGCTAATCACACCCACCTCCCTACACTACTTCAGGTGAAACCTTTGCATATATTGCGCTGAGTCCATGCTCATGTAACCATCATCGCTAAGACTGACGTCGTGATACGACGGCGTGTACGCCGCTCCCCCCATTGAAACGTTACGAGGGGGGAGGAGTGTTGTTGATGAAGGAGCAGTTGTTGTTGTCGTTGTGGCGGAAGCGTTGTAACGTGACGACTGCACACCGGGGTGCGCTCGTACATCGGAAGCGCTGCTGTTATGCGACGTATTCCCGCCGAAGACTCGTTCAAGAATCTTTGGAGCGTGCCGCGGCAAATATGCGGACTGCTGCTGGTAAGGTTCACTGCTGACTCCGTCTGCAGTTGATGAATGGTACGGTGGTAGCGTTGATGTGGATTCTATGTGGTCCCTGTCGTCTGTGAGTTGATGAATGGTACGGTGGTAGCGTTGATGTGGATTCTATGTGGTCCCTGTCGTCTGTGTAAGAATGATGCTGCTGCAGTGATGCATATGGGCGCTGTCGAGCGGCGTCCTGTTGATCGGATTGCTGAGAAGCACTTCGACCACTGCTGCGAGCTCCTCCCAGTACGACGGTGGGCACTTGTTGCGCATGGGGTGCAACGACGCTGCTAGTGTTATGCGATCCTCCTGATCCTACTGAGCTTGACCGTGAGTATTTCTTGGGATCCCATGAGACAACTACCTGTTGAGGTGAGGGAGGGACATTTGTGATCGGTGTGCTCGTGGTGGCAGCCTTGCGCGGAGGAGTGCTATTGCGTGACATCTGAGAGTGGGGCTCATCGTATGGTCGTGCGACAGAAGAGCTTTGAAAGATGGCATTCGTGATGTCGGTGGTCGATGGTGCTGTGGGTCG
>CYKH01001901.1:1483-32801 GCA_001460835.1 Bodo saltans | reverse complement strand
GAATACATCGCGGCTTATCAACCCTCTATGGTGCTCTTTTCTTCTCGAAAAAGGGAAGAAAGGGGGGGGGAAGAAAACACTATCACGGCAAGAAAAGATGGCACAACACGAGTTCAGAAGTTCCTTTTAAAAGAACGATCCATGACTGAATTGAGAGATCACAGTTGTTCCACGCATTTCACAAAAAACTTGGAGTTGAGCATAGCAGTTGACAATAACGTCACGTTGGCAAGGATTTTCGCTGTTTGAGGCTCGGCAGACACAGAGTTCTGTTGCTGGAGAGTCCCGTCACTGCCTTCGTATGCCCCTGATACCATATCTGCAACATTGAGCATCTTTCCGATATTCATCAAAGTTTCAACGTTGTTGTCCACCGTTCCTTGATTGATTGTGTCCACCAGCGCGAGTTCTTCATATGTGACGCCGCCAATCATGAACACGATTATGTCTTTCGTTCGTTGTGCAATCGCGTTGGCATCGGGGATCGGCGAACCTTGGACTTTTTGAAGAGGGTAGTCGCGATCGGAAAGAGTTCCGTTGTAAGCTCGGTTGATAATTTTTTTGAGCAGCGGCTGGTGCTGCGTCAGAACATTTTGGACCTGTGTCCCAAAGCGACCGATGGAACTGACGGCGGCCTTCAAAATGGAGCCAGTCGACGTGCGGTAAATCTCGTGCATACGCCGCTTGGTGCCAGCAACATTAATGAGTTTGTCCACAAGTGCTACCTTGGTGGCCGGACAGCCACGCAGTTCTAATTCATTCTTCAACTGGCCCACGATCGTGTTGCTACTCTTCTCGTACTTGAGGTGGTACAGGAGCACGATACGCAGCGCATCGTCGATTTCAGTCTTTGGGTTGCGCACTAGGTCCAATGCAGTCTTGCTGTGCTCCTGCACTGCACTTGCAACGAACATTTCTTGCTCAAGAACAGACAGCTTCGTGAGTGATCGAGCATTCACCTCATCCACGAGCCGACCAACGATGGATGCGTGCCTTGTGACTTGGCTCGATTGCTTCTTGGCTTCAGGAAAGTTTGCCATGAAGTTGCGAATGTCTTCTATGGACGCGGTTGTCCTGTCTAAATTGTTCATCGCCTTGTAAGTCTCGACCAACTCACTCACTGACACACAAATCTGGCCATAATCGCTGAATCGATGCTGCGCAAAGAACGCGTCACTTTGTGGGGTGAGAACGTGAATATTCTCTAGTGCGGCCTGTTGCTGCTTCGCAATGTCCTCCGGTGTGTGCTGCCCGCCTACGGGTTGTGCACTGTCGTCATCGAGAGCGACTTCATTGACGTTCTGGAAGCCAATCACTTCGTGAATCATGGCCTCGTATGTCCACTGAGTGAGGAGGGGAGTGACAGGGTCATCCAACCGGTCGGTAATCACCAGCACACATTCTTTGGCTTTGAGATCAGGAAACGACTGGTGGACTGACTTCATCTTCGCTGCCACCTCAGCAGCAAGACGTTGTGCCACTTGGTTCTCACCGCGGTACCGAATCACCGGCCGTCGTCGCGTCATGAGCATCGACGCGACGATCGACGACGCGACGCGAGAAAATGTGTCAGCGTCCCATTGCGACCATGAGATTGGATTTTCACGCACTCGATTCTCGGAGGAGAAGCTCATGGACATATCCTGCAATGTTCTGCGTAGACCAGGGGGAAAGAGCTGCACCGCAGCGGTGTTGTCTGCGATGGGAACTACATCCAAGAACACTTCCTCGACGCACTCCACAATATCGAACACATCGGCGTTGGCAACCTTTTGGATCGTGTCCATGTCTAACATGCCTGTGAAAAACACCCGGTAGGACTTAAAGTTTCCGGATTGTAATTCTCGGGCGAGTAGGCTAAGGTTCTTGTCTGTGTGACGGCACAACACGATGGCGTGTAGATGCTTCATGATAAATCGCTCATCACTGTTGCCAAGAGAGTCCACCAGGACAACTTGATGCTGAAGGAGCTGTCGTTGAGAATAGATAATATTCAAGATGTTTCGCGTGTCATCATCACATAATAGCACCTGCAGACGCGACTGTTGCTTGTTCTCAAGAATATGATCGAGATACGTAAAGGTCTGGTCGGTGAGGCTAAACCTCTGTCTAGGGGGCGCGCTCATGTTGCGTGAAATTTGTATGCCGCTAAGAAGTGATCGAAAAGAGCAAACAAATATTTATTAGTAGGAAGCTTAATTTCCAATCGATCATCAAAAATGATGAGCACAATTTTGCCTGAAACAAGACGCCAACGAGCAAGTGGAGTTCTCCAAAGAAACACTTCACTCAGCACCAGCAGTTGAGCTGTTGGATGCTGTTTGGCCGGTACAGCGGGGCACTGGCCTGGCTGGAAAGGCTGCCTCAAGCACTCCCCGAATCGGGTTTGCGAAATTTCTGTCGTGAAGAACCATCTTCAGTGAGTCGCGCTCTTCGGACATCACATCAGCTCCCCCTCGAAGAAAGCGTGAATCCATCATAGAATCCATCGCATCGAAGCCGGTGTCATCGATATCAACATCACTTGTAGACATTTATGCTGTTGTTTGATGTGGAACAAAATATGTTTTATTGCAATCTTTCTTGTTCTACGTAGTGATGAGATCAGACAAAACGAGTAGCAAAAACTGGAGTTGGAATTCGTTTAAGAAAATCGGACACACCAATCGAACCCACGCAGAACGAATGAATGAATGCCTGTTGGATGACGGTTGCGCAAAGAGAGAAAAAAACACGCTGCTATCGAGGTGTGTGCACCTTCGCGGTACCTCTGGTCCAATTGCCTCACTTCTTGTGCTCCATCGCGTCCTTGATCTCCGCGTACTTGCAGAAAAGAACAGAGCCGATGTATCCCCACGGGCCGCCAAGGGGAATGAACGAAGGGGGCAGGAAGCCAGGCACGTGGTGCGCCGCTGGACCGTAATTCACATTCCCCCAAAGCTTGTACCTCTCGTCTGGCTTCCCTCTGCTCCCATCGGCTTGTGGGTCCAGAGAGGTGATGGCCGAAGCAAGGAGCTCACCACCAGCGCAAGTGGGCACAAGTCCATGGCCACTGTATCCCAGGGAGTACCACATACCAGAGGTATCTCGTCCAATCATCGGGAACACAGGAACCTTCGCCTCGAGTCTCCCTTGCCACGACACGTCCGCCTCCACTAGGCCAGCAAGGGACGGGAATGTCTTGGTGAGGTCCGCGATCAGTGCCTTTTCAGCCCACTTTCGGTTCATTGGCATTCCCTTCGCAAGCGAACCAAAAAGAATGCGATTGCCCTCCACGCGTCTAAAGTAAGCAAGGGCGAATCTCTCATCGAACACGGCGCACTTGGCAGAAAGGACCTTGTTCAGCTCCGTGACATCGATGGGCTTGGTGAGCATCATCGCCGTGACAAGTGATGATGTTGCAAAACTGAGGCGAGGATTAAGGTGGGTCGGTGCGCCGTTGGTTGCGAGCACGACGTTCTTTGCCATGATGCTACCCATTTCGGTGGTGATGAGCCACGTGTCGGTTTCCTCATGCTGCACAACAGGTGCCGCTGCTGCTGGGGTTGCGGCGGCGGTAGAAGATGCTGCAGCAGCATGGTGGTGGTGTGAATGGTGGCGCCGTGGTAACTTCGTGATGCTGGTCACGGGAGAGGACTCGAACACTTGGGCTTTTTGCTGGCGACATGCACGCGCTAACCCCAACACAAGCTCTAGAGGGTTTAATGTCAGGTTCTTGGGGTTGTAGACACCGTAAGCAAATCGATCAGAGTGCAGGCCGACCTCTTCAAGCTTGGCCTTGTCCCACACCTCAAGCTCTTCGTTGAAGCGGGTCTTGCTGTCCAACACTCCCTGGCGTTCTTCTTCCAGAATTGCGTTTATGTCTCGTTTCGATTTCTCCACACGGTGGGTAAACGACACTGTGAGTGCCCCCTCTTCTTTGTGGCCGCATTGAATTCGGTACTTCTGGATGATAGACTTGAGCCTGTCGTAGCCCATAATGCTGTGGCTGTAGATCTCCTTTGCCATAGGCTCACCACACAGCTTCGCCAGTTCATCGGTCTCTGTGTGAAATCCAATAATGGCATCGCCACCATTGCGGCCACTCGCGCGGCAACCCACACGACGAGCCTCAAGGACAGCAACTGACTTTCCCTTTTCAGTGAGTGCAAGAGCGCAGTGTAGGCCGGCGAAGCCACCTCCCACCACACATACGTCCACAACGTTGGCAAGGTGCTCGCTCAGTGGCTGCGGTGCAGGAGCAGCCTCACGCAAGGTTCCCTCGGTGTAGTAGGTCACTGGGTATCCTCCTAATGTTCGAGAATGTTTCTTGATGTTCGGCGGATCACACTCGATGTGGCGCTTCGCATCATTGACCACGTCTTCAAATGCAACGTATTGACAGTGAATGTACATTGCGCTGGCTGCAGAGCCAACGCACACGCCGCCTAGAAGGCGGCCCGCGAACTTGAAGGACATTACAATGGTGTAATTTGTTATGATGCTGCTTTACTCTTCGGAATGATTTGTCAGAATGATAGAGAGCATTACGATTATGAGTATGTTCGGCAGGCACAAACCTCACGGAAACGTAAAATGAAACGACGTGCGCAACATCACAAAAAAAATCAGAAAAAAACGGTAAACGGGAAACGGAGACTAGCCTCCAATCTTTACGCCGTCGTACGGTGGCTCACTGCTGCCATCTAAGTTGAATAAGCGAATTCTGAATGAACTGAGAGTCGCGTTGTCACCTGGGCCACGATCCCATAGATGGTGCAGGAATGCACGCAGTACGACTTCTTCAGAAGCAGCCCCACTTGACTGCTCTCGCAGCTCTGCTGGCATGTGCGACGCAGCACGGTGGATCTCTTTGGAATCCACTAAGAGACTATGATTTGTGTTGCTGCTGCTCGTCAGCAAGCATCTTCCCTCAACAAGTTCGTCGAATGTCAAGACCGCACCAGTCTTTGCCAGGTCCGTTGCTGTGGTAGCACTAGCACTCTCTTCTAACACCCATCGATACAACTCGGACTCAAGAGCCCCCAGCCCGCCTTGAACGCACGCCACAAGCAAAGAGATGCCAACGGATTCAGGACTCGACTGAAGCGCACAGCGATTCGAAAACTTCTCCGCCATAAATTCAAATAACTGCTGAATGGCGTCATGAGGCAACTCTCGGTGAAGTTTGGAGGACGTGAATAACCCGCTCGATGTTGTGTAGAGACGCATCATCGAAGACTCCACTGGAGGCTTTGCGCGGGTGGCATGAAAAGCAGCATGCTCGAACACCACCGAAGCCCACATGGTCAACTGTCGCTGAAGCGTTGCGGGGACTGGCTGCAGAGTAAAGAAGGGTGGCAACTGATACATGATCCAGTGTGGAACCTGCTGCTGCTCCTCGTCACTTGCAACTGCAGCTGATGATGAGGAAGACATGGTTGCGATCTGTTATTGGATATGTTTTCTTATTTTTGACGAAAAAACAAAATCGCAGCTCTCACTCTCAGTAATGACAATAGAAGTTGTCATTTCAAAACAACAGCGCTTCATGAAGTACGGTACACAACAAACAGGAACAAGGGGGGTTGGAGAGACACTCCACAACAACAATCGCTTCCATTTCTCTTCTAACAACTTTCCTCCTCTTCTTCGGACCCTCTACGGGTCAACTCTTAGGCCTGAAGGTGCTGGGACTTGTGCATTGGGCCTCGACGCTTCTACAGTGTCACTTTCTTCCTCCGCCACGCCCAGCGAGCGGAGTTGGTCTTTCATGGATGTGACCTGAATCTTAAGCCCTATCATTTTCTTATCCGCCCCACGCATGTGCTCCTCGTACGTCTGCAGAAGGGACTTGTTGGAATTCACTAGTGATTCGTACAGTTGCTTGAGTTCAGTGAGAAGGAGCAAAAGCTGCTTTCGTTTCGAGACAGGCATTCCATCCGCTATTTGTCGGAGGCGATTCGCCAACTCCTTGCGTCGCATGCCTACTGCCTTCGCCTCGAGGGCGGCATCTGAAGTCTCTCCACTGCCATCATCTGCGGCGCTTGGGGGCATGGCATGTGTGGACTTCTTCACAATTTCATCAGCAGTCGCTGCAATGCTGTCCGACAACTTCTGCGAGATCTCTCTTAAAACATTGTTCGCTGCCACCACCGGGCTCATGGAGGAGCTTGGTTGACGTGTGCGGGTGAGTTTCATAGGATTGTGCACCTTCGCAAGAACATCTTGTAGCGACGTGTGCAGCTGTGAAATTTGTGTATCGCGCTCCATGATGTAGCGCTTCAGGATGTTGTCGCGCAACGTAATACGATCCACCTTTTCTTGCGTCAATTTCTCGTTCTCGTGTTGGATTGTGACGAGTGCTTCGGTGAGTTGCATCACTCGGCGCTTAAGCATCGACACTGCAGGCGGGTCTTCTTTTGCGGGAGTGCCCTCATCGAAGCCTGCGTTCTGGTGTCGCATTGGGGGGAATGTGAGGCCAAAGCCGTCCACGCTGCTGCGAAGCAGTGTCCTCGTGGGAGGGCATGATCGGCAGTGGCGCTTGAGCTTCTTGACGTACAGCGGATGGTCGTTGGGGATGTGGCCATCGTACACCGTCAACGTGTGGGAGGGGCTGCGTCCAAGTCCTGCAAGGCGCTCAAAACGTTGAATCTCGGCTTTGAAGTATTTGTTCTCTACTTCCAACTGATTGTTGCGGCGGTAGAGCTTCTTAATAAGCTCCTCTGCTGTGCGTAGCTTCTCCTTCGTGGCGGAGTCACCCGAGCCTCCCTCACCACTGTTATTCTGGGCGTCGGAGTTGCCTTGTTGTTGTAGTTGAGCAGGTGCGATTGCTCCTGACGCTGAATTCTGTGATGCGTAGGCGGCATCGAATACAGGAGGAGTCGTCAGGTTGAAGCGGTTCACCGTGTCCCCGCTGAAGCTAGGGTCCACAAACTTCAAATGTTCTCCAAACACAAACTTGGACCGATACACATTCTTTAGCATTGCTACGGACTCTTGTAACATGTCAGTGAGTTCTACCTTGTGCTCACCTAGAATGACGGCGTCAGCATTGCGAGGAGTGCCATCCTTCGGCGGCTCCGTTGTCGGCTTCCTTGCGTCCAAGAATGTCTTCTTTGGCTGAGGGAGTCCAAGTGCTAGGTACGGGTTGGATGATGCGCTCATCACTGTATGTGTACTGCTGGAGTCCTGTCTCTTTTGTTTATCTACACTGGTGCTTTGTCTACTGAGCCGCTTCGATCTACTAACGATGAGGGAAAAAAAAAGTGTTGAATACATCTTCAAGCAAAAATAGGATCGTTTTCCTTCAGCGTACACCAATGTTTGTGCTTCGAAGATAAACTGTATTGGGAAGAGTAACGAGATGGAAAGATGGGAGGAGGACCTCGCACATTGCTGTGTGGGGTAGGGAGGCCCCAGTTCCCTCTCTGAGTGAGAGTGGTGAGAGGGCTCCCTTTGCTGCTACGACACATTCACGTTGCATGTGTATGTTCCAAATACCAAAGCCGCTCTTTCTTGGTGGGTGTATCAAAAAAGAGCTTGTTGCATCAACCACTTACACGATCGCTCAAAAATATTGCCTTCGCTGAGCTGTTCATTTATTCACTTTGCACGTGTCCCTACTGATGTTCTTACGCTACGAGCTTCCTGGTCGAGAACCGCCTCCTTCGTTCGACGGGACAGGAGACTTCATTTTCATCATAATCTTCCTTGCGGAAAGTGCGTCCTTATCTACCCGAGCGCCAGAGGGCTGGGCACCACGTTCGCGGAGCAAGCTTACAATTTTCACATCCCGCGAAAGCCCAATCGCCAAATCTAACGCATTTCCGTTTTCACCACGAATCGACACATCCACATTTGGAAAGCTAGTGAAGAGGTACTGCACAATAGAGACATTGTTACCCAGAACTGCCTGCATGAGGGCTGTGGACCCATCAGGTAACAAGGCGTTGATGTCACGGACTCGGTGAGGTTCTGAGGCAATCATCTCCACCACGTCAACGTCACCCTCGTACAGCGCTCGGGTAAACAACGACTGACCATCAGTGCCAGGCTTATCGACTTCAAGCTTAAGCCAATCCATGCTGAGAAGCAGCTTGAGGAGAACAGATTTCAGCACACGATTTTCTCGAGGGATCGAGCGCTTCTCTGATGCGATGTCTGCTACGAACTCGCGAAGCATTTCACCTACCTCCTCCACATACGGGGCAAGGTCGATAAACTGCAAGAGAATGAGAGTCAGAGAGATGCGGCACGTTTGGTTGTAGAAACACGCAGCACAGACCTCTCCCACGTCGAACTCGTGGCCTGGGATCGTGAGCAGCGTGGAGAAGAACTGGTCACTCCCATCAGACGCAGCGATGGCAACCAAACCTCGCTCCGCCATGATCTTTGAGTATGGGAGCTGCTTGAGGTGATCCAGCATCGCTGTGACCACTTCCACGTTGCCAGGTGTGCTGTCTGTCTCCTTAATGATATCCTCCAAGAATTGTTCAAAACACGTGGCCACCTCGCTGCCAGGAGCAATCTCGCAAGTCCCCACTGCAGGAGCTTTCAAGAGTTGGACAAAGTGTTGCTTTTTCCCGACGAGGGTATTACGAACTTCCTCACGACATCGGAGATCTTCATCCGATGGGGAACCAACCTCTCCAAGCTTCTTCATCTCCTCCCACGCGGCACGAATCGCTTGAATCGCTTCCAGGACGTCGTGGAGGGGCCCAGCCTCAACCGTTGGGGTCAAAATCGACGGTGTCGTGCCACGGGAACTTCCGCGATTGCTTCGTTGATCCAGATGCACACGAAGCTCTGACATGCGCTCATTCATCTTGTGCTGCATCAAGCCCGCCTCATCCATCTCAACAAAGGCTCCCATATCACTGTCCTCCACACCACCCTGGCTGGTGACTCTGCTGAGCGTGTGCTGCATCTGGAGGCCTGAGGGATCAACGACGATCGCGATCGGGCCATCCCCATCGATATTGGACTGAGTGCGCTGCAAGATGGTGGTATCCTTAAGGCGTTTGGGCTGATAATGTTCTCGCACTTCCACCGCTGATGACGACGATTCCACTTCCACCTTCACTTTGCCATATTGTTGTCGAATACGCGCCTTTCGCTCCTCCTCGGCCTTGGCATCAGCCTCTTTTTGAATGGCGGCCTTCACCGGATCCTTAACGAGCTTCACACGAGAGCCCACGCCACTAGCGAGGTTAAAACCGTTCCCCAGCTTTGCACGCTCCTCAGGCGTCATCTTTGTGGCGTCTAGAACAGCGAACTTGTTGAAGACCTGTAGCACCATTTGCTCTTCACGAATGCGTTCCTCTTCCTTCCACTGCAACAGCGCTTGACGGCGCTCAAAGTCCGTTTGCGCGTCGGACTGCGTATCCCACGGAAGAACGTTGTGGGCATCGAAGCCATCCTCGTCTCGCAACTCGCCATGCTCCTCACCGATCTTCCTACGCGGGACGACCAAGTGATCGTATCGGCGGGTTGCGTTGACGAACCCCTCAGCATCTGGCACGGCGTCTGTGCTGTAGTAACGAGACAATCGACGCATTGTGGTGGGTCCCACAGAGTTAGCAGCGAGAATGACGCGGCATGGGCGCTGCTTCGTTTCGATGTCAGCACCGGTTTGACGCTTCACGCGCACAATAAATTCAAGCTCTTGCCGCTCTGCGTAGGTGCGCTGGCGCTCCTCCAACTTCTTCCCCATGTCGATCTTCTGCTGTTCTTGATCTGCTTGGCGCTCAAGGCGATGAATGGCGAGTTTCTCTTCCATGTTGCGTCCTGTGAGCTTTGCTTTGCGTGAAGCGACTTCAGCGCGGAGCTGCTCAATGTGTCGCGTTCGTTGATGGCGTTCCAAGTTGGCGACAGTCACGCGACGAGTGGCACGCT
Organism: Bodo saltans; assembly: GCA_001460835.1. NCBI lineage: Eukaryota > Euglenozoa > Kinetoplastea > Eubodonida > Bodonidae > Bodo > Bodo saltans. The sequence continues at coordinate 22,925 of CYKH01001901.1, read as the reverse complement.
CCAACGCAGATGCGTGGTCAGACGCCTCCTTGTCCGTGATGTTGTTCCCTGTGAGGTTCAACAGGCGCATGTGTGGGGAGTGCCTCAGCTCGTCGAGGATATAGCCGGCTCCTGAGATCGTGGCTCCGTTTGCAATGCCCAGCTGATTCCGCCACGCGAGCAAACACTCCAAGTGCTTGAACTCGTGCATCAATCGTCCCAATTGAAATCCGCTGGTGGAGGTTAGCTCACAGCACGACACATTCAGCAGGTACAGTTTGCTGTATTTGTTATTCTCCAGCAATGCGTTGCACAGCAACTCGATACTATTGTCGCCAATGGGGTTGAAGCTCAGATCTAACTCCATTAAGGACTTGGAGGAGCGGATGCCCTCCACAAGGTGCTCAACGCCCTCCTCCGTGATGTAATTTCCTTGAAGGACAAGGCGCTTTAAGGTGTAGCATTGCGTGATGAATGCACCGACCCAATTCATGGCGGCGTCGCCTAAGCGGGCACCAGTGAGTTGGAGAATCACCACGTCTTTGGACATGAGGAGGGACTCGGGAATCATGGTGAGGTTGGTGTAGCGAAGCAACTTGATGGGCTCTCGCTGATCACCGCCACGAGTGCGATGCCACCAACGAGCTCGTTTGTCTTTCTTGTTCTTGCGGGCTTCTTCCTCCTCTCGCTTTTGGCGCATGGCGATTTCTTTGATCTTCTCTGTAAACTCCACCTTCATCTTGCGCGTGTCGCGGTACCGACGACGTCCATAATCAGTCATCTCATGGCTACGAACTGCTGTCATGTGTTCCGAGAAACGCAGTGGCTCTTTTTCCACTCGGATGTTGTCGAACCCTCGCTGACGGAAGTACGGCTCTGAGAATTGTAATCGCGACATTCGCTTTTCCATGAGGGTGAGGTCGTTACCCTCCAAGAAGTCTGTGCCAACGGCAACGTTCAAAGGGAGACGCGACATGTCGTACGTCTTCATTGGGAGAGCGCTCATATTCTTGTGATGTGACTAAATAAAGTTGTGTATGTGTTTGATAATGGAAAAAAAATAAACTTCCTAAGGAACTCCTGACCACAAAAAAAAAAGGATAGTGCAGTTAGCGATTGAGGGTGTGTGAACGAAGTTCTAAAGAAGTGTGTTTTTGTTTGTCTTTGAAATGTTTCGCAGCAAATAGTTTCGTACCACCCTCGTGTCCCACCCTCACCCTCACCCTCAGCGAGACTACGACACTGTGGTCACCACCTCTGTTCCCTTCTTCGTCACTACTTTGCAAATAAAATGGTTGTTGCTGATGATAATACGCTTCTTGACCTCGTCGCAGCACTTCTGCATCAGCTCGAGACCCTCCTTCTCCGTGAGGTCCGGGCGCCAAAGCTGATCTAAGATTGCCGTCACGAAGGTCGTGCCGTAGCCGTGGGCAGCGAACGGAACCGACTGCATCGTGCCAAGGTAGTCAAGGTAATAAAGATGGGAACCGCTAGGGGTATCATCATGCTCCGACGCCGGGGCATCGTATCCTCCAAGAAGTGAGTTGCACGTGAAGGGCCCTCGGCGAAGGGCATCGGCCAGAGTCGAGCGCATGAATGCCGCGGCAGCAGGGGTGCTGCTCTGGCGACCATGTTGCCGAAGGGTGGCGAGATTCATTTGGGCCTGGATCAGTGAGATGAAGTTGGTGCGGGGGCCATTCTCACCAGCTACTGCCACCAGCTTGTGTGAGTCCAATGCAGTGATCTTGTCCTCCTTGTCGTTCAGTTTGATGTAGTAGAAAGCATTGAGACCTGCAGCGGCCATCACAACAAAGTCGTTGCACTTGAATGCGATAATCGTCTCAGCCATATGTTGGGCGCGCTCTATTCACGGATCCTTTTTTTTTGCTGCAAGACCGAATCCAACCCCGGATAACAAACAAATCAATCAAATAATCATTACACTCTGAAAGGTTGTTTCATGAAAGAAAGTGAAATGGGAAATGACGATCAACTACAATAATACAACTAGAACTTAATGGGTGAAACGATCGAGGGTGGGTGAGAGCAGTATCCCTCTCTCCTTGCTTTACGCTGATGACTTGTCACTTGCTGGTGCTGTCCACTGAGTCACGTTGCAGCGCGGGTGGTGGTAATAGTGTCGTTGGGCGCCCTCATCCCAGCAAGGCAAGAACTCCTTCGAGCTCCATCGTGCACCAAGCAAGAAGAGCATCAGTTCGGCTTCTCTGCCGGCAAAGACGTCGAGCAGAACGTCTAGGATGCCAGCAAGATGGGGATGATTGTCGTCGACTGCGGTGACGAACTGCTTGCGGAGGGGGTGGGAGGGAATCTGAAAGCGGAAGCAGATCTCATCTCCTACTTGATACGGACAACCTTGAGCAACGAGAGATATCTCATCGACGATACCTTTGAAGTAACGAACAGCAACAGATGAATTCCGTACGATGGCGTCGTCATAAAGCAACCGTTCCTCTGGAGACAGTGGGTCGGGATTGCGAGCAGGAAACCCCAATGCATACCCCAAGACATCCGTGTACATATGCTCAGGGATGGACTCTCGTCGTTGCACAGCTTGAATGCATGTGCTGTAGACATCAGGATGGAGTCCACTGGTGCTGCGACGGTCCACGGAGCAGGACAGCGCGTTCCACCTGACTTCGTTGACAGCAAATGACGTTGTGGTTTGTGCCCCGCGAAGCACACGTTCTTCATATTGTGACACTACAGATTTGTATTGATTGAGCTCTTGATCTTGATGTTGCAAGAGAACGTGGTGTAGCTTGAGGAGCCTGCCCAGCTCCATGTTCTCGTCTTCTGCCGCCTGAAGTGCGCGTTCTGTCTCGGAAAGCTGTCGCATCTTGATGTTGATCGCTTGACGCAAATAATCTTGCTCTGCCACAACAGTGCTTGCTATTTGTTGAATGGCATCGCGTTCCGCCTTGGCGATGTTGATTCTTTGGTCTTCCGTTTGGCGAATTTCTTCTTCAATGAGCCCCTTCAGTGCTTTGATCTTCCGCTCGAGCGCTTGTTCCTCTTCACGATCAAGTGGAGCACGAGCGTCCTGCTCTTTCAGGGCGATGGTAGCTTTGAGTGATGATTCCAAGTTCCGCATGAACTGCTTTTCAAGTGTTGTGCTCACAGTGCTGTATGACTGAGCCAAGTGCTCATTCGCCTGAGAGAAACTGTGCATGAGCCCATGCATCATATTGCGAATTTCGGACGTTTCTTGTTTCATCGATAACTCTAAGAGGGAAAGTCTGTCACTCATATCTCCTGGCACGTATGTTGTCTTGGATAATATGGGCGAGACAATTGACGACGAAGCCGATGATTGTTGCACTTGGTTCTCAGCTTGCTGTTGTTGGCTAAGCCTTCGTTGCTCAAGAAGTAACCGCTCACCAGCAATGCGCCGGTGCTCAGACTCAAGAAGGCTTGCTCTCAATGTCGACTCCTCAAGCTCAATGGCATTGCGTGTCGTAGGCTCATCGGTGGTCCGCAACCTTTGCCGCAAGTGCTCGCACCTTGGAATCCAAAACAATTGCTTGTACGCAGCCTTCCAATCAAAGAAGTATGTGTCCTCGATAGCAGCCCGGGCTGATGTCTCCTTGTCTTTCAGATTCTGAACTTCACGGTACTCAAATGTCACCACGAAGTACGCGCGATGCTCCTCTCCCAGTACAACTGCACGCGTCTCTGATTCGTGTTCCGCGATGTCACGAGCGTCACTCGGCTTCAGCTTCGATGAGTACTCATCCATAAACTCAAAGACGTCACTCCCGTCTGATAGAACACCGTCGATGCGGTTCACTTTGCGCCATTCTGTTAACGCTTCGTGGAACTCTTTGTCAAGCTGCTGCTGTGTCTGTGTGCTCTTGCTCTTCACATACAGCATTGTCCCATCCTTCATTCCTTCGCGTCCGGGTGTGCTATTCAGAGAGATGGGGATCGTAGCGCGCACATAGTTCGGCGGCTTCCCTTCCGTCCAGTACAGAGCACATCCAGTAAAGGATGGAATTTGAAGCTTCTCCTTCAGTTGTGTGGCGCACATCAGAAAGGATTTGGAGGGAGGAATGCTAATCGCAATCTTCTCACTGAACTTCCATTCATCGCCAATAAGACGAATCACTGGCATGTGTTGATAGTATCACTGCCTCAAGTAGCAAATAAAAAGTGGGGAACAGATTATTTTTTTTTGGAGCGTAAACCGAGTATTAGTTTTACCTTCACCACAACCGTTTGTGTGTGTGTGTCTAAACGTCCGCTCTCTATCTAGCGCGGTGCTTTTCAAACAAAGGCGAAAAGGTAAGAAGGGTGAAAAAGCCTCGTGGCTCAGTGTACAAAATTGGACTGTTGCGTTGTGTTTGTGCTGCTCCCCGGATGGATTCTCTAGAGGTTGTGCTCCGCAAACCAATGAGCCAAGTATTCACGGTTTCTAGCAGCCTCGTGCTGCATATCCGCGGCAACGTCTAGTGCGTTCATTTGCTTGAAGTATCCTTCGCGGTTAGCGAGCTGCACACGGTATGTCACGTCCACTTTCATCCGCTCCACAACACAGCGGAGTGCGCTGTGAGTTCGATCGCTGCGTGCACAGAGATGAGCAACCGTTTCGCCCATTTTAGTCCTCAGCGACGGATCCACGTTGCAGCTGTTGACGAAATACATTTTCAGCGCATCTGTCACATCTGCAACATTCAAGCACGCCAAGTGGAATGGGAAGTAGCCAGCCTTGTTGTAGACGTACAGTGCTTCATGGTACGGCAGGACAACGTCCTTGACGGCTTGCTCAGAGAACACTGGTGCTGAGCACAAAACGTGCAACGCAGTGTCGCCTGTGATAGGATGTGTCTCTGTGGCGGCACCTTGGAACTCCCTCAGTAACTTTCTGATGGACTCCGTGTCTCCCACTCGACATGCGTAATGAAGGCGCTCAGCGGGCTCAGACAGCAATTTGAATTGATCTTCTGCCCTCGGGACATCGGCACTCATGTTGGCAAAAGGTGGTGGAGGCGGAGGCGGGATGACACTTTCGGCCGTGCGTCGTGGAGACAGCGGGGCAGGTTGTGACTGAGAGAATACCACGGATGCGTTGCGCTTTGGACTCCCCCGGAGAGTTCCCCGAAATCCGCTAGGAGCAACGGGCACTATGGATGTTGTGCTAGGGGGGCGAACTCTTGTTGGTGATATGTATGGCGATCGCACTACGTGTGGAACATGGGGCGACCTCGGAATGTGCTCCGCTGGAACCAACGGGCTGCGGTAGCGCGTGGGTGACTCCACTAACGACATCCGGGATCGAGCAGCTGCGGCCGCAGTGTTCCCTGTCAGCATTGCTGTCGTAAATGCCGACGCCGTCTTTGCCTCTTGATGGTCGGTTTCCAAGATAGACATTCCGTGGCGAAATTCACGGGAAAAGAGGGACTTCCTCTCGGACGTTGCTGCAAGCTTGTCTTCAATGCTCTTCTTCATAATAAAGAGATCCGCCTCCACGTGAGAGAGGTTGCCCAGTTCGTCTGTCAAGTCTCGGTTCGTCTGGTGGTTCAGTTCCACCTCTTCCCTGCGTCGCACCACCTCGGTGGAGGTGGACTGTTGCAACTCCTCAATGCGTAACCGATTGTGGGAAAGAAGCACAACAATGTCAGACTCCTCTCGTTGAAGGGCATCTAGCATTTTCGTGTAGCGACGATGGTCCTCAGTACCCTGTACGTCATTCTCCGCCAACTTCCGTGCAATGACCTCGAGTTGAAGTGCTAGTCGATCAAGGGTTTCGTTATGTTCTTTGAGCGTGTGTGCGGAGTATTGAGCTAAGGGAGAATATGAATTCTGTGTGGGGTCGTAGCGCGCCCACTCATTCGGGTACAAGATCGCAGAGCCGTGGGGATTATGATAATGCATTGATGTGTGCCCCTTTTGATGCCCTGTGCGTTGTTTTCGGAAAAAGGAACGGAGTGCAATGTTTGTCAAATATGTTACAACCACTTGGTGGGCAATTGACTAAGTTTTTGTTTGTTTGTTTGTTTGTTTGCAGAAGAGTTGTCGCCTCGGCAAACAACAACTCCATCTCTTCTCATAATGTAGCTCAACTTTCTATTTGGGAGTGTCTCACTGTCTCCGGCGGGGGTCTTTTTTCTTGTTTTTTGTTCTTAACTTGGATTCACGCTCGCATTTCGTCGTGTGTTGCATCTGTGCAGCACAGAGAAAGCCGAGAAGAGTTTTGCACCGGATGGAATAGTACAGAGTCGGTAGGAAGGATGACCATAAAAACGCTACATGCGACGTGCATCAATGATGCTCATACTCTGGAGCGAAGGTCGCGTTTCTTTGTTCCGTTTGAAAACACTAAAAGTGTCAAACGGTGCAACGTTGTCGTCGAATCAAAATGTGGGGTGAAACTTGGAAATCAGTGTGTTCGTCTAAATGATCTAGGGATGGGGGAAATGCGTAAAAACTGTTCAAAAGTAAGTACAAAATCTCTCGTGAATAGAAAAGCTCACAGCACAGTCGGATCACTGATTGCTGACGGTGTAGCCATCTTCGGGGCTAGCGTTCGCCGCTTCTTCGGTTGATCGACGGCGTCACCCTCCACAAGAATCTCCCTCTGCTCAGGCGATGGGATCGAAAAAAAAAAAAAAGGCTGCTTTTTGGTTCGCCGCCGTGGAACAGCGGCTGCCGATAAGGGAACTTGCGGTTCATTAGTGTCAGAAAGCGTCGCTTCGAGCGATGAGGGCGCAGCGTTGTTGGCATCATCTGGAACACGTGCTCGTGCTTCTCTTGACATGTTTTCTTCCTTCGCGATCTGCGCTGCGCAAGGTCTGAACGTGCGGCGATGAATCGGTGAGACGCCGTGTGCCTCCAACTTCTTCATGTGTTCTGCGACAGGGTAACCACGATGCGAGTCGAATGCATACTGAGGATACGAGTCATGCAACATGTCCATAATATCGTCTCGGCAAACTTTGGCTAAGTTAGAGGCGGCAGCGATCGACCAACTTCGAGCATCGCCTTTGACAACGCTATGAGCAGCGCCGCCAATCTCCACGTCACTGAAGAGGTCGATCGAATCCTGTGGTGCGTGGGATCCGTCGACGAGCACGAGCGGAGGCTGGCGAGGCACTGAACCAAACACGTTGTCACGTAGCGATGAAGAGGGAAAGTCGAGATCCTTCATCAGCACTGCAACATCATCGTAGGGGATGAGGTTGGCGTACAAGTGAAAGAGAAGTTGGGAGGTGCTCAGGTAGCCGTGCTCGTTACCCAAGGGCCGCTCCAGCTCCATCCACACGCCGTGTGCAGCTGAATGCATGCTACTCATGCTACTCGCAAAAATATTCTCGTCGTCCACCACGGCGTGGTTCGCAATGGTAATACCCCAGTGGTATCGGTAATGCTCGTCGTGGTGAACACCGCGCAGACAAACCGTGGCACACTTTGGCATCAACACAGCCTCTCGAAGGATCACGGCGTTGTCTGGCGTCCTGATGTCCTCTGCAGTTGAAAAGGGAACGTTTTTAGAGACCCACCTCGGCAGTCGCAGGCGTGTGGTTGGCTGCTGGATCAAGTCTACAATATTAGCGCTTCCTGTGAAGGTCTGGAAGTTGGACTTCCGCTGTTCCTCTCCAAGCTTCTTGCTGTCGGCGACGGGAAACGGTTCGATGGAAGTAGAGCTGTGGGCAAAAGTCGGTGGCTTCGTAAACGCTCTGCATGGGACGCGACACACCGCAGCCGCCACGACCGGTCCCGCCAATGGGCCGCGTCCAGCCTCGTCACAACCTATCACAAGTGCCGTCTCCGCAACGCTTCGTCGCAAGACAACGCCCCCGCGGCTTCGTGCCATGTCCTCCTCGACCCTTTCCTCAAGCTGCGCCAGTGCGTCTCGTTGCAGCTCTTCTGATCGCTCTTGGAGGTGTTCAAGCGTGGTGGTGGTGGTGTGAAGGTGCGACTTCGCTTTCTTCCCTCGTTCAGTGGAGGGGACGCTGCCCTTTACAACACTGGGCAACAAGTTGTCTCGTAACAATTGATACGCCAACCCATCCAGTGTGCCATCAAGTGTGGGCTTGCCGTCAGCAGCGTTGCAGTGCGGAATGTAGATGTGCTCCAGGGGGGACCATTTTCTCGGCTTCCGTTTCTTTTTTCCGACTTCCTGGAGCCCTGCCATGCAAAGAGTTGAAGGATCGAGGCGCGCCTTGGCCAACGCGATGTAACGCGTGAGGGAGTGGTACATCGGGTAAAAATCACCTCTCCCACTCTCTACCTAGTACCTAGACACACAGATGAAGGCAAAAAGAAGCAGTGACAGCAGTAACAAAATTGTTCACGAATTTTCAGATTTCGATCTACGAACAAGGCGTCGACCTCAATGGAAAGTATTACTGGCGTCTCCTTTGAGTTCTGAGAGGGGGTTTATGAGCAATCATGTACACCTTGAGCATTCCGGATGCACGGACGATATGGTCAGCTGAGCGATTACACCTGAGCAACTTGCTTTCGTAGGAACGGCATGATTTGGTAAGGGTCAGCGCCTACGTTGTTTGCTCCATAGAACTCCATCGCCCCAACGTCCGACCTCGTGTCCATTGGGCTGCCACGGTCCACCACGCGTGCCATCGCAGGAAACGGCCCGAATGCAGTGTTGCCCTTGTTATCTAGGGGAGCAAAACTGATGGCAAGACTGAATGCCCTACAACCGATATCATCCGTGAGTGCGTGGAGCGCAGCTGCGATCGCACGACCGAACGAGGGGTGGTGACTATTCTCTGTCACGATGATCATTTCACGCTCCTTGATTGGTGTGATGTACGAGAGAACCACAGTAGGGCCAGCACGTACTGCCAGCCCCAAAGCCTCGTGAATAGCAATCAACTCCTCCCAGTAATTAAGAGAGTGGTCCTGCTCAAACCGCACGCTTGCTGCTTTCGTGTGCTCCGTGCGAGTGAGGTATCTGTCCTGCGTGATGATCATCTGGAGATGCTGGTGAATTTGGGACGCCGCAGCACGCTTTCCTGCATCCCACATCAAATGGGGAAACTGAGCCTCCGGGTCTAATTTGTTGACACGGCGGTACCACTCGTGTGCCGTCTCCATGTAGTCCTGCATCATGTCCTTGTCAAACACAAGAGGACTGTGTGCCTTCGACACAATGAGTCCGTGCCACTGCTCGTATTTGGCCACGTTGGATGCGGTGTAGCAATGTTTGGATTCAATGCGACCAAAGACGTCCACCGCGGTACGTTCCACGCTGCAGAAATCACACTTGTCCGCACCCTCACTGTCTCGAATGGCTTGTTGAATGACATGCTCACTCTCAGGGCTGAGTTTCTCTTGATACCCAGGACGGTACCTTCTCACTTCATTGAACATTGTGTACTCCTCGGTGTAGCGATTGTAGGTCGTGATGATCGTCTGGTTCGTGATAAAACCTAGATTCTTTGTGCCACCAGGGTAGGCCGCAAACAATTCACGTGCTTTGGCTTCAAAGCTTGGAGGCACAACTAGCGTCCCTAACTTCGAACGTGTTTCAAACATCCGGGAAAATCTCTGCGTCAACGCGTGATCGGAAGGAAGCGATCGCACCTTCGCCACTGCTTGGTAGATCGATTGCACTTCCGGGAACACAACGGCTGCGGCAGCCTTCGGGACTTGGAAGGGCAGGTGTGCCCACTTGGCCATCGATGTCGGGACTGAGCTTGAAGGTCTTAGCGTCACGAGGAGGAGAAGGACAACGATGAGCAGCAGTACAATATTTAACTTTCGCGGCATAGAAATCGACCCACCTCCAATGGGCCGTGAGTATGCCGAACGCAGAAGTTGCTGAGCCGTTGCTGAATAGGTGATGCCTCCAACTGCTGGAGATGGAGGCTTGACGTTGGGAATATTTGGATGAATCGAAAAATGAAAGATAATGTTCCGAATGAAGCACTCGGTTTGATGCCGGCCCACGCGATTCGCTTTTCTATCTATTTTTGTGTGACAAGGTAAGCACAAAAACATTTTAAAAATCACAAAAAAAGGATCTTTCAGTTGATTGAGCAACGCATTTATGGGTAGAAAAACCTGCAACGAAGAAACAAGTATCATCATTCTCTTGCAAACAAACAAAAAACCGTGCTCAGCTGCACCTAACGAAATATATCGGTTAGGCAAGGCAGCGGTTGACATCACTCTCGTCCTCATCATCCTCACGGCATCTCGCTTCGTCTCCGTAGAAGTGGTGGGTATCGTTGAGCTCCAGGATGACTTTGTCGGCAGTCCGACCCTTCCGGATGCTCGCGCCGGTATCACCTGATGTCTTTCCATCTGCAAACACCTCTTTCGTCTTGAGCTCTTCGACGGCATCGGCGCCAATTGCGTACACTTCAACGCCGCCAACGGCCCAAGTTGCTGTTGCGCTGAGCATGGGGTTGTGGAATGTAGAGCATCGAGCTCCACGGCAAGCACCTTCCTCGAGCCACCGATTCAGAAACCAGCCAAACTGCGATGGAGGCACACCACCCATACCAATGCCCACTCGATCTTCATCGGGATGAGCGTCGAATAAGTACATAAAGTTGGCGTTGACGTCCGGCCTCGAATGAAAGATAGTGGGGGCGCCGCCCTCGTCCCCCTCACTGCATCGGAAAAGGAACGATCGTTCATTTCCGAAAAACGTACCAGCTTGGTTGGTCGGTCTGCCACCTTGAACCTGGTCCGCCATTCCATTTCGCTTTGCTCGTGCGTTGGATGCGGCCATGCTCTTTGCGTCCTTCTCACGTTGGGCCACCGTCGTCCATGACGCCTCATTGTACCCACGCTTAGAAGAAGGTCTCCTTCGTAGCACCTAGTGCTACTGTCACCCGGGTACCAGTCACTACAACTGCACCAGGCGGTGAAACGACGCGCCATGAATGTGGGAATTGTAGAGCAGGAACCAACTATCGTGATGCTTCATGGTGGAGGGGTTCGAGGAGGGTGGAATGGCTGCGTGGATGGCAGCGGTGGCTTGTTCAGGAATGACGCGAAACTTCTTATCTACATCCGAGGCAAACCCGAGAAGCGCAGGGGTTAGTAGCGGTTCATAATGTATCTCCTCATGGCTAGGTTGCGGCTCGAGCGGTTGTTGTTCGTGCGGAGGGGCAGCCTTGTCGCTGCTTGGGTGAACATGAGCGCTGTTGTGATGCGATGAATGCTTCGCTCCCATACCGTAAATGTGTACTGATGTGCTTTCTTAAAATTTCAATCAAATGGAAATATCAAAAAAACTGTGTGGATCTCAATTGTATAAAGCAGCAGCATTTTGGGCGTTCATATATGAATCGAAGCAACAACACAAATTTTTTGATGAATTTGTGAACACGAGCCCTAGTCCACTTCAAACTTCGTCTCGGCTGAGTGCAGCTTGGCTGCGTTGCTCCACTTCCCTAGCACCGCTGCAGTGATCAGCGTCCAAACCCACCCATGAGCAATGAAAAGGATCAGCATCGAGTCGTGAACGTGTCCTAGCTGAGGAACACCGGCGCGCGGGCCAAGTTCTTGCCGTAATTCTTCCAAAAGCGACGGTGATAGAAAAAGCCACGCAAGCACTTCTGATTCATCAATCAGCGAGATGAGCACGCCAAGGGCAAGGCCGCAAAGAAGTTGGCGGGTAATAGGCATCCCAAGAGCAAGTTGCCCTTCAAAAAGTGTTTCATGGAACAACGTCCATGTTGGGTGGTACCGTACACGAGCACGCCTTCTGCTCTGAGCGTACAGCACAACCGCCAAGACGGCCAATGCTGTTAACCCAATCGCGCTATGAAGGAGAAAAGGAATCTTCCCCATGTCGGCTTCGTACATCCACAGTGACCATAACAGCTGAGTCAGGACGGCACTGAGCATAACAAAGGGGTGGCATACGAATCCAAAGAAAATGTCGAATAAGATGCGCATCGGCTCTTGACCCACAACGGAGGGCGTGAGATCGATGTCTACGACGTCCTCAATCGGATCCAATCGTCTAATCTCTCTACCTAACAGGTGAAAGACAAGGGCGTAAAGTCGCAGGGGTTTTCCATCCACCGTTGCAAACATACAACACTGAATGCGCACAGAACTGACGATGAGAGAATGTAACAATCGATTCACTTCTTTTGTTGTTGTTGTTGTGAGTGCAGGGATGAATTGCGCCGAAGTCCACCTACTGCTCCCGGCTTGCTGCTGCTACGCAGCCCTCCATCAGGCTCCTTGCGCGTTTCGGTCCCAGCGCGATTTGTTGTGTACTGGTTTGTTGTGTGCTGAGGCACACTCCGAAGAAGGCGTTGACTCGGATCCAGCGATAACAATTGCTGAAGATCTCGTAGTGACTCATTGTTGGATTGCCCTGTCGTCGGGCCAGTGACGTCCACACGCCCAGGAAACGAGGCAAGTACACTCTTCAACTCAGCAGAAGCGACCGCAACGTTGTCTGCCCATACAGTCACTGAGCTTGTCGTCTTCTTCAACATTGCTCGAGCTGCTCCAGCGACACACTGATGGGACAGTTCAGCATCGACAGAAGGAGCACCAAACTCTTCAACCACCACAGCTACACACATCTTAGGAAAGTTGTGTAACAATGACCTCAGAAGGTGTCGCAGCTGCACCGCGCCTGCTGCTGGTTGAGACATAGACAGCAACTCCCAAGGAACGACGACGTGGCAGTGGCGCTTTTCGCCAAGACCTGTCCCTCTCACGAAGTCCAAGAAATGAGCTTCGGGAATGGCTGCCACGCTGGAATGGAGCAGTACAATGGAGTCCTCTGGTGCCACAGAGCCGCCACCCACCGCTGGGTTGAATGTGCTGGGTGGTTGCAATCGGAGACCAAGACCAGCTTCTCCCCTCCTCCGTTGGGGAGGAACTACGCAAGTCACAGAATTCTTCTTCTCAACGTTACAGCCAATCAAATATTGGCTGCACGTCTGCAAAAGGCGCTGACGATACTCTTCAAGGGCATCGGCATCGGAGCCCTCCATTTTCCAAGGAGGTTGTTGGATCAATGAGGCTGCGATGACGTCTGCAGTCCCACGCTTGACTTCCGTCGGTGCCGCTGACAACTCAAGCTCGCACCAGTCGAGCAGCTTGCGTGGATGGCGAAGCGGAGGGCAGCCACCACGCTGCAGGACACCACAGGCGATGTAAAGCACTGCCAGGCGAGAGGTAGGCACGCTGAATATCCGTCGCACCCACTCAAGGGATGCTCCTCGAAGAATCGGCAAGTCACTCTCTTCATTCGCAGGGCGCAGCACCACTTCACGCCATCGAGCAGCGTCAATGCCACTGGCGTCCCAGCACAAGCACCCTAGCGTCCATGTTGCCGCTAGCAAAAGTGACGATGACGATGAAGCATTGACGGTCACTGCGTGAGTGTTGTTCAAGACTTCCTCCTCCTCCTCTTGGAGCAAACTCGCAAACCTTTCGCTGCTGTCGTTGCCCTGCAGAAACGAAGCCGCTGAGAGTGCAAGATATCTTACATCACGTCGCATAAGGTTTCCTCGAGGAAGGCGCTCGTACAGCTCCAAGGACCTGATGGGGTTCTTGGGCCTGGGCCAATAGAGAACACCACCACCAGTGTGACCTGTTGTTGTGCCAATGCTAGTAGGTTGTGATGGGGGCACCGGGACCGGAATGTACTCAAAATGAAGCTGCATCGCACGGCGCACTGCCAATGTCATACGCTTCTCGTCCACCGAGGTGGGGTGGCGAGGATACACCATGGCCATCTTCCCTAACACTGCTAAGGCACGACGCTGGAGTGTGTCCTCTTCGCTTCTGACTTCGATGTTAGCGTTGGCGGCTGTTGGCCGCACATTCTCTTTGGCAAGGCCATCGAGGAGTTCAAGACTCATGTTCGCAACCGCCTTCCATGTGCAACCTGTCCGCAAGGACTCGAATAACGCCTCAGCGTGCGCCATGCCTCGCTCCTTGATCGCCGCATGCATGGTATCCTTGAGTAGCACAGCAACCGTCTCGTCGAACTCGGCATCCAACGCACTCTCGCTCAACAAGCCCGACACTGTTGACGGGGAAGATTGCCACCAGTTACGAACTGCCATGGATAGCGAAGGGCTCGATGTCGCCTCTGGAATGGATGTCGTCGTTGGCGCGCAAAGTACTCCCTTCACACGAAATAGCACAAATATGAACCTCGCCACAAGTTCGCTGTCACCGACAACAGCAGCGGCCTCTGTTGCGGCACGGATGACTCCGTACAGCGCGTCCCGATCCACCCCACGCACCTTCACCCACGCAGTGACGTACGCGTCGCACAGGGCCAGCGCCAGCAACTTGCTAGAACTGCTGCCCAGCAGTATCATGGAGGACACCATCACAGCGACGACCGATGGGTGTTGTGCGGTGCGGATGCGTTGAAGGAACGTGCTGACTTGTGGTGGTGGTCGAGTTGTTCCCGCAGCTGCCCTCTTCACTGCTTGCAACGCGAGTGCCTTTTGAGATCTAGCATCTGAATGCTCGAGGCACCACAGCATCACGGAAGCAGTGTGCTCTGCGGACCCCCGTTGCGGTGGCACTTGACCTTGAGCCGCTGTCCTTTGTTCTTCTTCGTACAGCTCCACCAAGGCGTTGTCGATACAACACGCAGACATCACTTGCAGTGCATCACGCGGGGGTAATGCAGCCAACGCCGCCGCCACCGTGCAGCACATGATCTCGTCGTGGTCGGATTGCCACGTGTTGCTCTCAATGGAATGCACAGCTGTTGTGATGTGATGAGGGCTTCGCGGTTTCCCCCACAGCTCCAAAAAGACGTCGAGGAGCTGAACCACCACTGGGTGATGAAGCGAGGTGAGGGGTGAGCTCCGAAGCAGTGATTTGGCACAATGAAAGAGCTTGATGTAATCGTTTGGATTGAGAGGCGACGTGGGTCGATGGACTGCATACAGTTTCCTCTTTTCTAACGCCACCAGTGCCTCGCAGTTGTCCTGAAACCCGCTGATAGATCGAGCAGTCAGAGCGTTTTGCAAAAATTCCGACACCTGAGCCGCTTCGGAGTGCTTTAGTGTAGGAGGCCCTTTGGTCATTGTGGAAGAACTTCGACTCGAGGGCAGCGCTTCTGCTGCGATGTGCGACGCATCTCCACGCGATCGATGCCGAAGGTACTCAGCTGTGGGAGAAGTATACTCACCAGCAGCAGCTCTTTTCGAAGATGACATCGCCGCGCCCAGCTGGATGGCAACATGAGGCATCCACCACCCCACCGACCACACTAATTGGCGTTGTGTGAACCGCCGCATATCATGTGTTCTACAATTGCAAAGCGCTCCTGAGTTGGTTTCAAAAAAAGAAAAGCGAGAAGTATGTTGAGCTTTGAGCACTACGGCAAAAGAAAAATCCGAGTTGTCTTGTTTTGTTTGTTATCGTGTGACCTTCACAGAATTTCATCAATTGACGCTCCTGCACAGCGCTTTTAAGGCGGCTTCAATTGATACTTTGAATCCTTCTCCTTTTCAGCACGACCCGACATAGTGTGTTTGTTTGTCTTTGTCTTCTCCCCATCATGTGTGATCTATAAAATAAATTGCTTGAGTGGATGGAAATTTTCTCGGGTGTTTTTTTTTTTTGTGTGTGTGCGTTTTGTTTCCTGTTTTTGTCTTTCTCGTGTTTTCGAAGCTTGTTTCCTGTTTTTGTCTTTCTCGTGTTTTCGAAGCTTTTATCGCTGGTTAGCAGTACATACCACCGTTGTCGATGGGCACTATTCGTATTGTTGTTCTTTGTGTAGTGACACCACGTGACGCTGCTTGTAGTATGATCTGCTCCCTCATCAGGTTTTTTTTTTCTTTCGATGTTACGTTTTGTTTGCCTTAAGTGAGGTACCCTTGTGCGATTGTTTTGCTTTTCTTTTCTTTTCTGTATGTGCGATGCCTCAGCCGTCGAATTGTCAGTATCTCATGACCTGACGTTTGTGTTGTGTGGGTTGGTTGTGTCCTCCGGTCGGTGTTTCTATGTTGTCGCCTGTCGTTAGGCAGACAGTTTGGCTTTGTTGAGCGGTGTTCAGACAAGAGACTCGCGATAAAAAAAAAGTGGAGCGGGGAGGAATGAAAGAAAAAAAGTATGGCGGGGAGGCATGTGTTCTATAGAGATGGTATGGAGGTGAAATTTTTTGGACGTTGCGCGCAACCCATCGATTTCGCCACTTCACATAAAAATGCACACGGCGTGAAAATTGATTCGTGGAGTTCTCGGTGGTTGCATGTTTTTGTATTCCTTAACGGCTGTGCAGGTCGACGTTGACGTCGAAGCACGCGGTCATGATGGCGTGTCGGAAGTCCTCGTAGCAGCTGTCTAAGTTGTCATTCGTGCAGTGGAAGTCGAAGAACTCCTTGTGGTCCTGGAACCACTGAACCCATTCTTTGCCGTCTGCAAGGCGCTTTTGGATTTTTGCTTGTGTCTCAGTGCCTCGGGCAGTCAAGCGCGCTTCAAGAATTTCGAATGAAGGAGGGATGACAAATACGACCATGCTACGGAGGGTGGGGTGCTTCTTCAGGTTCTGAGCGCCTACGATGTCCAAGTCCATAAAGCAGATTCGATCCTCCGCGAGAACCTTGCGCACTGACGCCTCAGAAGTGCCGTACCAAGTGTCGTGCACGACAGCGTGCTCCAAGAACTCACCCTTTCCCACGAGCTCCTTGAAGTTGTCTGTGTCGACGAAGTGGTAGCTAACGCCATTCTCTTCGCCTGCACGCGCTTGCCTGGTGGTGTGACTAACGCTGTATCCAAAGGACTCCGGGAACTCCTTAATAAGGCGGCTAATAAGAGTCGATTTACCGACACCGCTGGGGCCTACAACGACAAGGAGATCCATGATACGGCTTGACATTTTGGGATTAAAGAGAGTGCGCAGGGGAGAAAGGTTACAAAGCGTGCGGAGAATTTTTTGGTTTGGAAAGGGGAAGGCCGCCCTGTGCAAGGGAGAGACCTCTTTGCTTTTTTTTAATGTTGTTGTTAGTAAAGACCGAGCAAGCGAGCACAAACATCAATCAAGAAACTCATCAAAAAAATTATCAACATCGATGTTTTGAGTTTTTTTTTTGTTTCTTACTTTCACACGTTCACAATTGCGGACTTAAACGGCTGGTTTTTCTTTTGCTTTCTCTCGAATCAACTTCACTTTAGTCAGAGAGGCCGCCCAATCATCCCAGAGAGCTGAATTTTCTTTTCTTTCTCACTCGCTTAGATGGCCTTGGGGCGCTTCTCGCACGTCAGGACCTTAAAGCGCCTCTTAATGGTGATGCGCTCACGGGAGTATTTGTCGTCGGGGCTGAAGCGGGCGGGATGGGCGCTAAGCGTGGCATTGCCTTCGAGGTCGAGCTTCTTCAGCGTGTAGACGCGCTTGCCGTCGACGAGGTAAACTTGGAGATGCATGTCCTGGAGAAGATTCTGTGTGAATAATGACAACAAGAATATTTGATACAAACAGGAGGAATTGCCGCAAATTCGCAAGGGGTTTTTTTGTTCTAGTATACAAAAAAGTGCCTGGCTCAGCATTCCAACGAAGCAGCATGACTCTAACAATG
This sequence comes from Bodo saltans, assembly GCA_001460835.1. Classification (NCBI taxonomy): domain Eukaryota; phylum Euglenozoa; class Kinetoplastea; order Eubodonida; family Bodonidae; genus Bodo; species Bodo saltans. The sequence continues at coordinate 5,430 of CYKH01001901.1, read as the reverse complement.
AAACAAGGAAAAACAAATTGCCGCTATGCACGTATGGTCATTGGGAAGGGAAATGGGGCAGGGTGGAAGAAAAAAAAATCTACAGAGATGGCGAGGGTTTCGCCTTTCCCTTTCTTTGTTTTGTTGTGATGTTTGTTACTGAGTCCTCGTATGGGTCCGAGAAGCTACGCTGGGGGACTTCGGAAAACAAAAGAACGGAAAATCTACTTTCGCGGGCGGAAAGACGAAGTCAGCATGTTTGAAACGGAGCAGCGACGAGTGTCTGTTGACGTTTCCATCAGGCGATCTGATCGCAATGAAGTCTCCGATAATTCAAACCTCAAGAAGGGATCCTCCTCAGAGGATAGGACGGAAGGAATTGCTGTTTGCCTTCCATCGGCAAGGTGGAGTGCAATCACTGGTGCGCTGCGCATTTGCGAAAGTGTCCTTGCACAATTGTCAAACGCAGCAAACGCCTCGTCCATCGTTAGGAACGCACGGAACGGTGGGAGCTTCACGGTGATAAACCTGCGGCACATTTCTGGACATTTCATAATGCTGGCCATTCCGTTGCCTCCTTGTGAGCGCTTGAATGTTTCAATGGCAACATTCGTCCTACGAATCACTTCCTTCCGCCAAGCACGCGAGCGTGATGAGATCAGTGGTCGTAGATTCTTCTTCAAGGTCGATTCAGGGAACCGCCCAAGAGACTCGAGTGTGGGAAACGTGGAGGGGACAGCAGGAGGAACGAAGTCGGCGTCGTCGTGGCAAGTCAATGACGGCCTCCTGCGCTGCGAAGCTGACTTCTTCTTCTCTGCGTCATCGGCCAAGAATCGAAGAAATTGTCGGTCCAGCACTTGTTGAGCCCCATCCGCTGCACTTTTCCAGTAGGAAGCCTCCAGTTTGCGCACAAAACGGCAATTCAATTCTACCATCGCGTCGCGCTTCTGTTTAAACAGTCGAAATGCACGTTGAATGGTAATTACGCATCGAGTGAAATATTTTGCGTACTTTTGAAACATGGCGAGTTTGTTCTGGAACAAACCACGGATAAGGTCCGTTGCTTGCACGCGTTGCTTCGCCCGTCTACGCATGACGGCGCGCAAAATAAATCGCTGGAGGCACTCTCGAGCCATTCGATGGCGCTTCGCTTGGTGCAGCCGAAGGACGGGAACGAACAAACGGCCTAAGATGTAGCGAGCTCGCTGCACGGCGTTGTACTCCGCCACTCTCCTGCCACCGGATTCCACCAGTACCTTTGCTGAGGCGGCAATCGCCATCACTACCATCCAACGACGGAGCAGAACATTCTCAGGGGCGTACAGCTGATGACGACGTGCCATATTCTCCTCCAATGCATGATGCGCCTCCTCCACCATCATCGCCTTCAGATGCATGCGAGTGTCTGGCGTGGGGCACCCACCAATACGTGAACTTGTCATGGACGTCATGCGGGAGACATGCCCACTCACGTTATGTTGTCCAGACACTAGTGAGGTCTCACGCGTCAAACGACCGCCCAGCGTCTCAGGCACACAGCACGTGTTGTTGTCCTCGGCATGCACAGCAACCTGATGAATGCTCACCAGGGAATTGCTGCGAGATCTACCAGTGAAGGATGAGAAGGAAGCCCCTCCCACAAAGTGAGTGGGGGTAGATGTGGCAGAGGTTGCCCCAAACCGCAGGAGCTGAAACGCAGTGCCCGCAGCACCTGTGGCAGTGGTCGCCACGTCGGATGTGTGCCGACTTACTGCCGCCGACCGGCGAAAGGACGACGCAGCGCTGGGAGCAGCGGGGACAGGGGTGCTTGACTGGGAGGTTGGTGCGCTGAGGCGAGTCAACGACGGTCTACGCGCAATGGACAAGCGACGAGGAGGCAGTTGCGTGGTAATCGCAACAATATCATCATCGTCCGACTCTACATCACTGTCAACTTGTTTCACACACGCAAGGGGCTCTCGATGTTGATGTCTATCATGGAGATGATGCTGCGTGGACGTCGTTGGTCTCCGCATGAAGGGCTTCGTCTGCGCATCGGATGAGCGATCTGTCACGCTGCACTGATTCGCGATGGCCACGTTGAGCGCTGGCACCAGCGGGCGTTGCGGGGGCTTTACTGGCGGCTTGACAGGGACAAGCGATGCCGAAGCAACGCTGTGATTCTCTTTGTCGAAACCTCCACTGCTGCTGCGAACCGCTGCCGATGAACTTCTTCGAATCACCGATGATGACATATGAGTATTGTACTCTTTTTTTGTGTGGTATTGGGACTCGTGTCGAATTCAGTCTATCTACTGTTGTTTGTCGTTGTTGTTGTTTTTCGCGAGTGACACAAATTCACTAATCATTATTTCAGAGAATAAGTCTGATAAAATGCTTCCAAATAACCAACAGATTTTCTTCTTCACTATTGCAATGTAACTTTACATCGTGGTGCCCCAAGAGAGACCACTGGGTAAAGAACGACCTCTTCTATGAAACGCAACGGAATGCTACCTCCCATCCCGAGACATACCGTCGCACCGGGCTGTATTGTATCGCGCTGCTTTGAGACAATAATCTTACACATATCGTCAGATGGTTCCAATGTAAGGGTGATGATATCTCCTGGGCCAAAGATCGCCGCCCCCTCGTCCACGCCAGGGGGTACGACCAGCTGACCACACCTGCCAATGTTGCCGTCCCATACGAAGCCGCTGCCTTGATACGCCCAGCACCCGCTCATGGAGCCGACGTGCTGTGTGGCAGAAATTGTCGTCGTGGGGCGTTGAACGGCCAGTCCTATCATGATCACCGACGAGGGCACCTGCGAACCGTCGTCAACGTCGCTGCTCACTTGGAAGCGGATCATAGCACGGCGGCCTCCTCGGCGCACTCTCACACCATCTCGAGCGAATCCAGTTGCCCATCCTTTTAGCATGCCAGTGTGGGTGAGGGTGCCTTGATCCACACTTGCACTTCTACTGCAGCAATTCTCATCCCAGTGCAGAGATGATGCTGATGGTTGTTGTGGATCGTCGAGGGATGACACACCAGGCACTGTGATCGTGGGAAATAATGGTCGAGTGTTGGTCGCTAGAATGTTAAGTTGCTGCAAGAAGCGTTGTTCAGAGCTCTCAGAGGCCTCTCTCTCACGCCTGCTGGCGTGTTGCCAGTCCGAAATATCGTTTTGGGCGGAGTACAGTCGCTCCTTTAATTGGTCCATTTCCCACTTCAACGTGCGATTCTGCTCTTCCAGCGCTTTGACTGTGTGAGACAACAGTCGAATATGCTCGTAGAGGTACGTCGACTCGTGGTCTGAGGGTGGGAGGATGGAGGCAGCAGTGGACTCTGAGCTTGTTGACCTCCCTGCAGGGCATGAAGGGACTCTGCACACCGCTACCACTCCATGGCCACGAAACGAGCATGTGGCTCCGTGGTCCTCGGCCACCCACTGGCCCCACTGTCCCTCCCATTGGCATCCGTGGCGACGAGCTGAGCACTGCACCCCAACGCTCTGCACAAGGGACAAGGACGCTTCGTCTGCGGCTTCTACACGGACATGAGTGCCATCAATGGGTGCCCTGTCGACTGGGCACTCCACTTTCTTGGCCATCGCTTGATCGAGGCAAGGTTGGCAGAAGAGGTGGTGACAAGGCATGACAACGACAGCTTGATGTGGGAGTGGCGGTTGGAAACAAATGCAGCAGGCACAATCCATGTTAATGGTCCCTAGGATCTCCGCCTCACTGAGGGGCGGTGGAGGAGCAGACATCAACGACGCCATGATGTATGTGAGTTCGTTGTGCAGTCAACGCTGTGGCGGCAATAAAAACAAAGAAAAAAGGTTATCGGTGTGCAATACGATCAGCGAACGAAAACAAAACAAACGGAACGAACATTCGCCAAATAAGCACGACATCGTCACACCACTTCACCTAACATCTTTGTGAGGACACATTCGTCACGTCACGTATGCCAACGTGTAG
>CYKH01001899.1:928-17735 GCA_001460835.1 Bodo saltans | reverse complement strand
GTGGGTGAGGGTGCCTTGATCCACACTTGCACTTCTACTGCAGCAATTCTCATCCCAGTGCAGAGATGATGCTGATGGTTGATCGTCAAGAGATGACACACCAGGCACTGTGATCGTGGGAAATAATGGTCGAGTGTTGGTCGCTAGAATGTTAAGTTGCTGCAAGAAGCGTTGTTCAGAGCTCTCAGATGCCTCTCTCTCACGCCTGCTGGCGTGTTGCCAGTCCGATATATCGTTTTGGGCGGAGTACAGCCGCTCCTTTAATTGGTCCATTTCCCACTTCAACGTGCGATTCTGCTCTTCCAGCGCTTTGACTGTGTGAGACAGCAGGCGAATATGTTCGTAGAGGTACGTCGACTCGTGGTCTGAGGGCGGGAGGATGGAGGCAGCAGTGGACTCTGAGCTTGACCCCCCTGCAGGGCATGAAGGGACCCTGCACACCGCTACCACTCCATGGCCTCGAAACGAGCATGTGGCTCCGTGATCCTCGGCCACCCACTGGCCCCACTGTCCCTCCCACTGGCATCCGTGGCGACGAGCTGAGCACTGCACCCCAACGCTCTGCACAAGGGACAAGGACGCTTCGTCTGCTGCTTCTACACGGACAAGAGTGCCATCGATGGGTGCTCTGTCGACTGGGCACTCTACTTTCTTTGTCATCGCTTGATCGAGGCAAGGTCGGCAGAAGAGGTGGTGACAAGGCACGACAACGACAGCTTGATGTGGGAGTGGCGGTTGGAAACAAATGCAGCAGGCACAATCCATATTGAGTGTCCCAAGGATCTCCGCCTCACTGAGGGGCGGAGGAGCAGACATCAACGACGCCATGTTGTGTGGGTTTGTTGTGTAGTCAACGCTGTGGTGACAATAAAAACAAAGAAAAAGATTGTCGGTGTGCAATACGAGGATTACGATCAGCGAACGAAAACAAAACAAACGAAACGAACATTCGCCAAATAAGCACGACATCGTCACACCACTTCACCTAACATCTTTGTGAGGACGCATTCGTCACGTCACGTATGCCATGCACACCACTACTCAATCAACTTAAAGGCCAGCCTGGGGAGACTTGAGCAACAGTCTCTTCGTGGCGTCGTCCAAAGACCACTTGTAACGATCCGCCTCGAACTCCATCTCCTCCAACAACTGCTTGAACACCTTAGAGTAATCAACGGGCTGGTTGGCTGGCTGTTGCATCATCTGCATCTGCATTTTCGTCTCATCGCCTTCGTTGTCGCCAAGGAGGAGTTTAAGAATACCTTGCAGGCCAAAGAGAATCAAGAAGTACATGGACAGGGACGTCACGTAGCTGCACTCTAAGTTGTCAATGTCAACGCCACGCTGCGTCAGGCCGCGTGTACGGGCGGAGAGGCTAAAGGGAAACTTCGCAATCACGAACCCTGAGAAGAAGTATGACACCACAGTCATCATACCAATGTTTGGGATCATCATCGTCATGTTGTTCTTCATCATGTCGCCCATCATGGACGGGTCTGACATTGCCTCCATCGGATTGTGCTCCACCTTCTTGCGCAGCAGCCCAGAGCCCTGGCCACAGAACCGCTCTGAGCGCTGCTTGTAGCCTGAGGGGGAGAGAAACCTGCCGTTGACAAGTAAGAGACGAGCGTACGAAACTGGCTTCGCATCATTTGCTGTCGTCAGCTTCACCTTTGGCGTTGACTTCAGCAACAGCGTGACGTAGTGTCGCAGGATACCGACGAAGATCATGAGCACAATGAGAGGGAACAACACCCAATCACGGATTGCGGGGTCCAGCAAGATATTTTGCGTCATGTTCCACACAGAGGACTACTGAGGAAAAAAATATATTCCTTGTGATTCAAGAAAGAATATGAGAGACGACGTTCTCTAAAGTTAAGAAAATGTATTACACGTCCGTACACCCGCACCCTTCATACAAAGCAATCTATTTGTGTACTGATTACTCACATCCATACCTCAGCGTGTTAGCATAGACACGTCATGCTCGGCAACATGACAACTAACTCTCATTCCTTTGAAGAAGTGGGGAGAATTCGGGGGAGTGGCGATTTTGGCGAATTACTTTCTCAGCATCTCACATCCGCACAAAATTTAAATAGGCACCACGAGAACACAGAAAAAAAAAAGAGTTGCAACGCAAGAGGACGTTACTGAACAACTCACACAATGTTGTGTTTTTGTAGGAAGGCACCACAACCGCATCCTCTGCGGGGTGGCCTCAACCGCCACACATCAAAAAAAGTGAAGGAGAGGAGGAGGACACAGGAAAGGGAGTGCAAAAACACAGAAGTACAATATCAACTTCCCCCATCATCTGTGTGCAGCAAGAACGGAAAGGATTCACTCCACGACAATTTGCCGAGCCAAACCCTTAAAACAAACAACCAAATAAATCACACAAATATTCCATCCATTACTATTTTTTTCGCTACCTCTTCGCAAGTCGTTCCAAGCGACATTTTTCGCTGTGTTGTTTGTCAGTCGCTCCTAATCGTGCTCGTCTGCCTTTGCGGCACTTTCAGCAGACGCAAAGATGCGGTGGCTGTATTTATCGATACGCTGCTCATACGCTTTGGGTGGAATCGTGGAAAGAGTTGCTGGGGTCCACAAAAATGTTTTGCAAAAGTTTGCAGTCTTCTTTTTCCAGTTGTACGTCGTGAGCATGTCAATAATGCCAATGTAGTACGTCTCGTGCCCTTGCATGCTGGTGACACCGTAGTGATATTTGGAGTTGTGTGTGATGACATTGGGATCAAACCTGAAGGAAATTTCTGGTGATCCTTCGCGGCAGATGGAGCGAATTTCTTTGATGTCTCGCTGCCCCTCCTCGCCGAGTGCGTAGGTCATGCGCATGGAGCGCGCAGGGACGTTTGCGCTAGGGCCGCTGCCCTGATCGTATCGGACGCCAATAAGAACAGAGTAATCCATCAAGCCGCAGCCTCGCAAGAATTGAAAGTCCTGCGTCAGCTGGTCGAGTAGCTCCTCTCGGTGCTCTTCTTCAAGCCAGAAGAGTCGGGTCAAATCTTTGTCCTTGCGCGTCAGGAGCTTGTCTCCACCAAGATGGGGAATGGGACCTACTGATCCTTGCTGCTGCAGCGCTGTTGGGTCGTACGAAGCACGACGGTTGTGTGTTGGGGCGGGGTCATTGATGCTAGTATTGCGGCGCGATTGCTCCTCGGCCCACGCTGGGAACTGACGATACTTACCAGGCTTTGGGCGGCGACCCTTAATGTCCCATCGTTCGTTAAGCAAATTGCATCCGGCAAAAATATCTGCAAAGCAGAGAATGTAGCCAATTTCATCCTTCACTTGAACCTTGAGCAACATCAAAAACCGCATCAGTAGCGAGTGTCGGTTGGAAGACAAGTGCGTCGCGTAGTGCTTCAGAATGCCAAGGAGAACATTCACCTCCACGTCGCTGATCGTCTTGCACATAAACTCCATCGATCGGGACTTTAAGAACATCGCCATCGATCGTCCCTCTCCAAGCTCCAACTTCAGTCGCTCCTCAGGAATATCCCACTCTTTTGAGAATTGTGTCTCCAGCACGCCTTCCAGTTGGCGAAGGTAGCGGAACACTTCTGGGGCGTACTCAGTGACGACGAGTTCAACCGACTCGTTGCCGTCACCTTTCAGAACGGATCGATACTCAGCCGTGTCCGTGAAGGATTCGTCTGTGAGGTCACCAAGAGACTGGACAACAGTGCTGCGGGTGCGGCGGTGCCCATGGGCTCCTGCGTTGCCACCGCCGTCTGCTCGAACACGCTCCTGATGGCGCTCGCTCTGCCCTTGCGCTGCGACCTTCAGGGCCTCGGCTACTTGGTGGCCGGTGAACCCTCTTCCGCTTGTTGCAGCACCACCAACGGATTGGAAAACGCCCATAATATCTCAAACGATTAAAAAAGGGAAAAGAAGGTGCTGCAGTGCCACGCTGACGATGGTTGAGCCCATTATCTCAGATTCACTTTTGAATGTGATAAAGAATAAATGTACAAAAAGCATACACATCAAAATGTAACACTGCTTCGCGAGGCGGAACGAAGCAGCCTCATGCGTTCCAGTTTCAACCATTGATCCATCGCGAAGTTCACGAACATGAATTGGCCCCAGAGAACATCGCAACGCGCCACGGCCTCTGACGATTCTACCAGCAGTAAGCCGAGCATATCTCGCGACTTGCGAGATGTAGCCGAGTGTGCTGACAGTGCCGCCTGACGACGGCGAGCAGCAGACGATTGTGGACGATGGTTAGTGGGCGCGAGGTGCGCAGTGAAGAGAGTCATTGCTCGTGGCGTCCAACGATCATCGGCGCGGCCCACAGCACTCGGCGCAAGAAGGCCAACGGCAACCTGCGATGCAGGCGCATACGGTGCATGCAGACGCCGTGTTGCCACCGCTACCCTTGCATGTGCGGTTGTGTGCTTCACAGCAAGATCCATCAAAGCGACTCTTGCCGAGTACTCCCACGCAATCCATTGTTGCCGCAACACATTCTCCACCAACCGTACCTCCGCAAGATCATTGGTGCGCTGTAGGGTACTCACTGTGTTGTGGAACTCCTTCTCGCGCCGCTCTTGGCGCCTGCGCTCGAGCATACCCCGAACCACGTGCTGAATTTTGACCGCCGCCCGATTTCGGCGACGAGCAATCCAATACGTTGCACGTGCGTGGCTTCCACGCAATGCTGTTTGAATTTTGATGGCAGCAAGCCAACGCCTCAACGCAACGACTCGCGGTCCGTATTCGCGGGCAATCCTCAACCGAGCTCGGTACCCTTCTGCAGCGGCAAGCATCAGGCGAGACCCTCGCACTTGTATCCCAAAGCGAAGGAATGCCTTCCTTAATAAAAATCCGCGGCCACAGCGTTGAATTCGTTTGAGCACATTCACTATGTGCGTGTACTGAGTGCGGCACGCGTGCATGCGGTAATTGCGTTGGATACACAACACTCTCCACGAGTTCCTCGTGTCATCGGATTGTGCTTTCAGCTGCTGAAGCAGCGCTGCATGCTCAGACAGAGTCTCGCACCACTGAGATCGGTATTGGAACACAAGCGAGGAGCGTTCAATGATCAAGCAGCGAATTTGAAGTGATGTGGCCGCTGCGGAATCGTACTGCCGATCGTGGAAATTGTCCGGCTGAATTGACGCAACTGCTGAGTTCATTGATTCTGAAGCAACATGCGAGGCAATAGAATCCTCCTCACTCTTTGTCTTTCTTCGGGAGGTTGCTGAGGCTCTTCTTATCGACCAGACAGATTCTCGTGCTCCTGTTCGAAGTTGATGATTATTTGGCGCGCTTTCGACGGCAGCCACCGGTGCAGCGCTGTGGGGACGCAGTGGTGCCACTATCCTGTCAATCCGCCCAGTTCGTGAAGCGCTCTTACAGCGAACACCGCGACAGTTAAGCGATCCTCGACCGAAGGCCTCATCACTGTCAATACTGTTGCGCACGTCGGCCTCGAGGAGCATCAGTTGAGCAAATGCACGTTCGAATCGCTCGTAGCTTGTATCCAGCATGTGGCGAGGTATTTTGGGAGGAAGGCCTTTTTTCTCCATGGCGGTGCTGGGGGTCTGGCTGGATCCGTGGGAAGCATGGCGGGTTCGTGGGGAGGGCCCTGGAGACACTGCTGGCGTTGCGTGGGGTGTTGGGCTGGCACGCACCACCAGAATACTCTTTGGAGTTGGTGTTTGCGTCGATCGATCTGAGCCATCCATCATACACGTCGTGTGGCTGCTTGTGTGATATCCTCAAAAATAACCGAAAGAAGCAAAACTCAAAAAAATTGACGTGAAATCGACAACCATGCGGGGGCTTTGTTGTTCTTCACAAAGAAAAACTGTCCTCTTCCACTCTATCGTTAACCAACTTTCATATTTGTATGATCCTCCACATTGGAGTTCTTCACTTGCGGTGTAAAATAGGCGACGTAGTCCTCAAACCCCTTTCCTGATGACCGCTTGGTCAGCAACGGCTGTTGTGGCGCGATCGCCAAGGCGGAAGCGGACGCTGTCCAAGTTGAAACGGTCGACACAGACACCGTCGAAAATGCGCCAACATCGATGCGTTGTGTGGATGGTGGAGTTGCGGACTCTTTCGGGGTAGCAAACCCTTCCACTGCTGCACTCACGGCACTCCTAGCGGGAAGGAGGGCAAGCAGCTCTTCACGTACCAAGTTTAACGAACCTCCCACAATGGTCTGCACGTTACCCTTCTTATCAGCCCATGAGGCGACAGTATTCATCGGATCTGACAAAGGCCGCAAGAGATGGCCGTGCATGTGGTCTCGCACCTTTGAATCCATCTTCCCCATCCACGGCCACGCGACAACCTCACTAAGGATGTTCGATGCCGTTGGGCGTAGGCCTGGGTTGGGGTTTACCATGCGATTAATCAGAGCGATGAAGTCAGAGTGGAGCCCATCGCAATCACAACTCGGACTCCGTTTGCTGCAGCACCACGACTTCGGAAGGACAAAGGTGTCCAACGAAGGAGGTGCGCTGCTTCCTCCACCACTGGTCATGATCTGCGGAACTTTTCGAGGAGAGCCGCTGAGAGAACCACCACCACCTCGAAGTTGTTGGTTTGGGTTGGCACTTGGGGTAACCCAAAACTTACGAACAGCGTCCATGGCCCCGCCGCTCACTGCGTACTGAATGCTGACACCCAGCCCGAAGATGTCCACTGGTGGTCCATATGGAGCGTCGTGTTTGGCACGACTGCTGCTAGTTGCTGTTGTGTTCGTACTGCTCACCGGGGTGAAACCCCCTGAGCGAAATGAGGGGAATAGGGCAGTAGGGAGAACCAGCTCCGGTGCCATGAACTTTGGTGTTCCGCACGTTGTCTTGACTGATGTCGCCTCCCTCGTGAGGCCCAAGTCTCCGAGGACAACAGCCACAGCATCGGTGTCCCCTACATCGTCAATCATGTCGTCCTCATTGCGAAGTGTGAACGACAAAAACATGTTTGCTGGCTTTACGTCACGATGCACCACCTTGATTGTGTCGTGCAAGAATTGTAGTGACCTGCATGAGGACACCAGAACGGAGGCACACTCCCTCTGTGTGAACAGTGGGCACTGGGGCAGTGCGCTCGATCGAGTCAGTCCTTGCTGTCGTCTACGGCGGTGGACGAGTCGATCAAAGGAGCCTAGCTGATAATATTGTTGCACGAGAACTATTGTGTGACCTCTTCTTGGATGTCCACAAACAACAGTGACTCCTTTGAGGCGGGCGAGCATCGAAGCACCAGGCACGTTCTCATTTTGTTTCACATGCACCGCAGCACCAACTGTTGCTTCGGATAACAATGATTTCATGCGCCGATCGATCTTTGCGGAGGCAACATCACCACGTTCGCTTCCGACAGTCATCACCTTCATTGCAACTGGTGTGTTGCGGTACGAGCCCAAGATAACCTTCCCGTCTCCTCCGCAACCAACGTCGACGGGCAGGAAGCCGCCACCGTTGGCATCAAAAGGGTCACGGTGGTCGTCGTTCAGTCGGTCAAGGACGTTTCTCAGTGGCTGACATGTGTACGTGGACGCTTCACCTCCGTGGCTGCGTGGGATGTAGCACACTGCAAAGAGCTCATCGATGTGGCACGGCAAGACGTCCTTGAACGGGCTGCAAAAGCTGCACGTTGGCATCACTGGATGTTGTGATGTCGGTGCAACGGGGGGCGGTGGAGTACTACTAGCGTTGTTTGTTGCGACTCCTAAAGTGGCAGCACTAATCGGATGGAGACGAGAAGCGATTCTCATCACAACGGCGAGGTTTGAACACTCCCAACTACTGCCACTGTCATCATGCATATCGCGGTTTTATTCGTGCTTGATCTTTCACTACGAAATACGAGGAACACAGTTTCTGAGCTGATTCACAAGGGGTTTTGAAAGTATTTGCAAAGCATCGCTCTATTATTCATGTGCAATGAAACATACTGTTGTTGTTGTGTGTCACGTTTCTTACGCGCTTGATGTGAGACCCTCCACACGAGCTTCCTTTGCAACTGGCGCATCACTCGCCAAAATCTCATCGCCGGATTCACGTTGACGCACGGCATCCTGTTTGCCCACTGTTGCGGACTTCGGCAGGAGCTCCTCGAATGTAATCATTCCAAAATCACGTTGCGCTGTCTCACGATCAAACCCCACAAGTTCAGCAAACGCCCCATAACTACGAGCAGATTGCATCTTTGGGTGCACTGTCTTCTTTACACAGGGGAATTCTTGGTAGGATCGAGTCAGGTGATACTTCACGTAGGTAAAGTTCGTGTGATACACTCGATGCAACAGCATCATTGCTTTGTACACTCGTGAAATCTCTGCAGGAGATCCGAGAGCCTCGCTGACAAACGGTGCTGTTGTGTGGCGGTGCGCAGTGAACACGGAGGGATCCCACATGGCGGAGCGTGAAAGCATTGCACCTTCGAAAGGGGAGGTGTGCAAGCGTCGCTTCACAAACAAATCAGCCTGTTCACGATGATCCACGGAGCCATTGTACACAAAGCACAGCCCTTCAGGAAAGACAGTTGGGTGCTCACGGCGGCATTGGGTCACAACAAGCTCAGCGTGAGATTGCAGCGGTGCCGTCTCTGAGCGTTGATCACGCGTTCGAGCATGAAGTGTGATGGCATGAACGCAGAACCCAGAACATTCGACAACCCGCCGTAGTTGGCTTACAGACGCAGATACATCGCTAAACACGCGTGTTTTGAAACTGATTGGAATGCGACGATGATGCGGGCGGGAAGCCACTCGATCGGGGCTGTTCACGGCATCGTTGATAGCCTTCAGAATAGCTCCTGCTCGCTCAGGGGCGCTCATCAGCGCAGCCCCCATGCCGTTGTCGATGGAAAACTTCTTGGGGCAACCCATGTTCACGTCAATGCCGTCGACGTCCTCGCACACAACCGACGCGGCTGCCGCTGCCACTGCTGGGTCAGCGGCCCCAAGCTGCGCGACAAGCGGAGACCCTTCGGGGTAGTACCCCGTATTGCCACCGTCGTCAAGGTCCACGTGTTGATGCAGCCTGTTACGGTCACTTCGAGCAATGGTGGAAAACACAACCTGACGCTTTAGCATGTTCTTAAACGCCTCGTAGACTACGTACTCCACGACATCCACATCCACTAACCTCGCGTTGACTTGGGCCATCGACTCATTGCTGCTGAGGTCAAATGTGCCCTCATTAGAAAGTCGGATCATGTCAATCGGCGGTCGTGTTTTGTTGTTGTTCGGGAGGAGACCAAAAGGAATACGGTAGACGACAACTTCTCGAGTAGCCTTGGACAACTTAGCGGACACCATCTCTTCTGTAAAGACAACGCCGGCTCCTTGATTAGCGCACAGCACACGGAATGCGAGAGCACTCACACGCACCATTGGCCCTGCAATCACCTGACCTCGATACAAGGACGACGATGAAGTGACACGAGCTTCCACGACAGACGCTGGCTCGTTGTGAAGCGTCATTGATCTTTTTTTATAAAATTATTTTGGCTTACTTGCTCAAATCAAAATGGCAAAACAAAAAAAAATCGTTAGATTAGTGCGTTGCACGTCATTCTTGCGGGGCACAGGAGGTTGTAGTTGTATTGTTGACAAAAACCCCAAACGAATAAACGAACAGTAGAAACAAAAAGGGGGGAAATAAAATCAACGAAACGAAAAGATCACCAAACATACTTGTGTTTTCTTTGTCAACCTCACGTCCGTCTCTCTTTTTTTGATGTCTCCGTCAAGAACATACGGAAAGCTCGCCTATCGCACAAACAACTCATCACCAAAATTTACTCAGCGTTCAGGTAGACGCCGAACTCGTGGAAATCACGGTCGAATTCAGACTCGATTTCAGCGAAGGTGTACGCCGGACCCTCATCCGCAGCTGGCTCATCGGTCCAGTCGGGGTGCATAATCAACCAGGGGCGGTTGTGAATGTAGAACCACTGCTGGCACATGGGGCACTTGTTCTTCTGGTAACCCTTCATCATCATGTAGTATGAAGATTGAGGAACGTGAGGGGCGCAGTTACCGAAGCAGAGAACGATCTGCTGGTCACCGGGGTTACCGACGGCCTCAACGCGGATGGGGCGCTCCTCGCTACCAACCGGGGGTTCGTACAAGTGGTTCACGGCAATGTATGGCTTGTCATTCCACTCCTCCTTATCGTGCTCCTCAAGGACGAGGGTATCATCAGCCTCGAAGTAGTGCCACACCTTAGCGGGCTCTTGCCAGTGGAGACGGCCGGGGCCAGTGACGACGTCGTCGTACGTGGGCAGGGATTGATCAATCAGCTTGCCGAGAATGGGGGAATTGGTCCACTCAGCCGGGGGGCCGGTGCGGTTCTCCATTTCGTGGGGCTGAATGGGGTAGGCACGGTCCTGGAAAATGGACGGGCCGCCACCGCCGCCTGACAGCATCATGCGGCTAAGCGCGACCTTCGCGATGTTGGAGCGACGGAACATACTCTCCTAATGCTGTGCAAATCACAAAAATGTAAGCAAAACAAAAAATGAGAAGTGCCAAAAAAAAAATATTAGATTTCGTCAAGTCAACACAGGCTGGATGCGGTTGGGAGTGCTGCGCGGGTATTCACAACCATAGAAAACGCAGAAAGCCAAGACGTATCAGAGGCGGGGGCTGACGCAATAAAATGATATGACGGCTTGGTAGCGCCGTCGAACTGGGGGACTATTTCGCTGTACTATTGTATTTGTCTAATCTACTTCACATGCCTTTAATATCTACCCATCGCTTGGAGCATTGCCGAGCTCGTTTGATTTGTATTTTGAATTCTGTAGTTCGGAGCACCTCCGCCGTAAGCTCCGGCATTACTGGGACCACCTAATGCGAATCCACCGCCTCCACCGACGTTCCGCATCGCGTTGACTGCTCCCCGTCCAGAACCTGCCGGCGTCGTTTTAACGGTTCGGCTCGTTGCCGCTTGCTGAGGAAACTGCGGGTTTTGCCTGGGGCCTAGAGCACCCCCACCTGCAGCAGCACGGTTTGCAGTGGAGCGGTATATGTCCGGTTGCCGCAGGGCATTCGATGCAAATGGCTGACGAGGCTGGCGGCGGCCTCCACCAAGGTCATCGCGCTGGGGCTGTACCTTTTTTTGAAGAGCAGTAACCTGGCTTTGGTGTTGTTTAGCAGATCGAATCGCAGATATGAAATCAGCGTGCTGCCGCCTCCACGAGGTTGCGCCAGATTGTCTCGTATCCAACGGCGGAGCACGTCCTCCTCCCGCGCCTCCTCGAACCGTTCGACCGGCGCCACCACCACCTCGTGCAGTGGCTCGGATTTCAAACTCATCGAAATCAGATAGCCTCTGCTTTTTGGAATTGAACGGTTTCCGTTGCTTATTGCCTTTGCAGACACTTTCATGGTAAGCAATCCGATCAAAGGCAAATGTGCGTTGGCACTTACGGCACGGGTGGAGGTTAGGATTGTGGTCTGGATATGGATCTTCAGTTGGGAGGCGTAATTGTTGCTGCCGTTGATTCAACGTGGATCGGAGGGGCACTGGCATGGAGGAATTTCCTGCGCCATGGCCTCCAGTATTTCCATAATTGGGCATGGACGACGCACCGGGTGATCCTCCCTTCATCGTCCCAGTCGATAGCCCTCGAACTGGCATCACCGGCTTCGGTCCACGTGGGTCAAGCTGCCAGCGTTTTAGCGCCTTGTCGTAACACTGAGGGACATGAATGCCTATGCTAGCACTTCCAAACCCCTGACCACATAATGGGCATGATACAAACTTCGCTGGCATCGTGTGTGTGTGTGTTTATTTGGTGATGCGTTCACTATGTTGTTGGTAGTCGAGAGAATGAGAATAGGAATAGCGCGAGTAATGTGATGCGAGGTCACGACTCAGTAAATCAAAAAGCATTCACGCACGAAAGGTCTCGCAAAGAAAGCACGCAAACATGCAGACTACTACATCACATTTCTATTTTTCCTCTCGGTTCTCTTCGATCGTGGATTCCCTTTTCGGCACGTATCTGTCAACAAAAGCAAGGACGCCGCGCCTAGCTCGTGCCCGCGATGGTCCACCATTGCGATGCATTTTCATGCTCAGCCTATCAAAAATCGGTGCAAGCTCAGGGACCCTTCTGTTGTAGCACAAACCGTTCACCCAACCGATGAGATTTTGGAAGTAGTCCTGCCAACAACCGGAGATGCGGATGAGCCATGGGGCAGAATATCCCTTCCGTACCTCGGTGAAGTAGTAGCAGACGTACCCCCATCGATAAAGCCTTTCGAAGATAGACTTATAGTCCTCCGCTCTGTACATTTCGAATTGATAAACGCCAACGCGGCCTTCTTCCAGAAGTTTTCTTGCCCCCTTGGCAACCTCCTGATCGAACCCCTCCGCATCTGTGGATAAGATATCAACATATGCGATGTTAGCGCTGGCCAGAAACGCGTCGAGCGAGACAATTTTGACGGGTACATAGCCCTCTAACGGGACAGAAGACACCTTGCCGGTCTCTTTGCCGAGCACGCCATCAGGAAAGTACGCCATCGACGGGGTGTGGGAGACGGCTGCATTCGTGACATTCACAACACTCGAATCGTTGTAAAAGAACGAGAGCCATTTGAAGTTCGCAACCGACGGCTCAAACGCATACACCTTCACTTTTGACGCCCGTTGGGTTTGAGGCATGTGCACAGGAGGGTCGATACATTCCGTGCAGCCACCGCAAAGGTTCAAGTAACCCTCTTTGACTGTGTTGTGTGTGTAGATGGAGACTCCCAAGTTGTGCGGTGTAAAGGGAGTGCGATCTTGCCCTAGCAGTGTCTCGAGCCACCCTGCTATCACGTAACCTTTGTTTGCACCAACGTCCACTGCTATCCATTCACTACCTGGCCTCGTTGCCATCCAAGGAGTGAGCCATGCATTGTCATCCGCACACTTGCCTGGTCGCCACGCCTTGGCAGTGCCTTTGTAGCAACCGATGCCTTGTGGGGTGGGAAAGGCTGAGCCTGTTTCGTGGCTGCTGCTGCTGCTAAAAAAAAAAAAAGCTGCTGCTGCTGCTAACGACAAGGGCTGTACTCTGTTGGGTTGCTCTGTTCCCGGGCGTCACTTCCGCAGCAGCACGAGGCGGCACCAACTGCCCTAGTTGTTGTTCTCGGTGCCGCTGGATCACCTCGCGAGCCTCTCGCAGCTCCTCATCCTGAAGGATCGCCACGTGTTTGACGCCTGGAATCACAATGAACACAACAAACGCCAACATCACCACCCAAGCAAGGTGTTTCTTCTCTACCGCCATACAATTAATGACGGGTCACTACTTTTTCACACGAAGTGGCAAAAAAAAAAAAAAAACGGAGACGTAATCAAAGGGATTTTGATTTGTCATTGTCATTGGGGGAAACACTCCAACATTCGCAACGGACCGTAACACTCATAACACTAATTTTCATAAATGAACAACAACTGCTTCACATGCCCTCTGTATATTGCATGCAATTGCTAGACATGCCCACATGTGGCTGGGAAGTAAACTTTGGGGGGACACAAGAGTTCTCTCTGCAAAGAAGCGGCACACAACACACACACTACTACACCTCTTTGTGTTGAATTTATGTGAGAGTGATTGTGCGCTTCACTGCAATGAGCGTTTGGTATTTATTTGTTGGGAGGTAAGTTGGTGATCATGTTTTCGTTCTGTGCGCTGCGTGATGATGGTGCAACACTTTACGTGGCGTCATTTCCTTTGCATTTCTCTCGGATTGGTGTCATCACTGTTTCAGAGACATCCTTTCCATATGTGTGCTTGGAGTGTACAAGAACAACACTATCGATCGCTCCAAGCCCCATCGTCGTCCACTTCGACATTAGCGTTGGGGAACGCACTCGATAACAATTTGCCGATGGTTTCGTCCACTCCACGGTACTCAACACGCGTCTTATCGCTGAGGCCGAGCATGACAGTCGTGTCAAGTGCTGTCGAATCGTGAAACTCAACTGCAAAATGAAAGGAGCAAGACGACGCATACCGCAGCAGCACGGGTAGGGCCTCTGGCTTTGTGAGCACGACTTCGATGGGGATCGTACCGTATGGATCACGATACTTGCTGCAAACAAGATGGATATGAGACAGCAACGCGTGCTTGGATCGCATCGATGCTCGCAGGATGCGAATAGGGCGAGGTGCCACGGTGGTGACATTCACGTTGGGGCTCTGCTTGAGATGTTGATGAACTGCCATGATGGCCGCCTCTTGTGTAAATGCGGTGTGGAGAAGCACTTGGAATCGAACGATGGAGCCTGTTGGAAAGTTATCGCGTACCGTCACCGTCACTCCGGTGTTACTTTGGAAGCCATATTCCGGCTCACCGTCTGCGTACGCACATCGCAGCATCAAAAGTGGATCATACAACGCCACTCCTTGACGGATGACGATGTTGCGTGGTGGTGCTCCAAGAGTCAAGGAATACGTCAGGTCAGCTTTGCCGATGACGCTGTCGAGTAATTCTGTCCGATGTTGCTTCTCGTCTTGCACCTTCTTGGGGACATACTGCCGCATTACCGCAGCAAACTCTGCGTTTTTCTTTTCGTTCAGACGTCGAGATTCCTCCGCAGACATTTCCGTTCGTGTGTTTTGGGACTCTTCGATTGCATCCATCAGCTCGCGGTGGGTCTCTTGGAAGTTCGCGGAAAGAATGACGGTAGGGAACGCAATCACGAACGGACCAATAAGAATCAACACACTTGCAGTGGTGTAACCTGCAGGGGTGATCGGAACGTCGTCGCCGTACCCGGTGGTGGTGATGGTTGTGATGACATACCAAAGGGTGTGAATAATCGACTGGAACGGTGATATTTTTCCACTAGGCACGTAGTATAAAATGTTACGATCATTGTCAAACTCCTCTTCAGACATCTCCGAGATGTAGATAATCGACGACCCGACGAATAAGATCACCGTGAGCAGAAGCATGAGCAGCGTAAGGCCGTTCACGGACTTCACCACGCTTCCCCACACAGACTGCATTCCAACGTTATGCTTCGATAAATCGAACACGCGCAGAATACGAGTGAGCCGAAGAAGTCGGATGAGAATCAGAATACGTGCGATTCGTGCCCCGCTCCCAAGCTCAATGTAGTATGGGATGTTGGACACGATGTCGACCCACGTAAAGGGCAGCTTGAGCATCGCGGATAGATCTTGACAAAATATGAGTCGAACGATCAACTCGAATGTGAGCCAAATCATACAAATGTATGAGAAGATGGTGAGATACAACGGCTTCGAATTCACGTCGTAGTACTCAGGCAGCGACTCGACGCAAAACGAAATGCAGGATAGTGTGACGACAAAAAGAGTGAAATTGGAAATGATGGACGATGGTGTGATCCAGACTTGCAGTTCCTGTGCGGCACGAAGTGTGTTGGGCACACCACTAAAAAGAAAGAAGATTTTGTCTCGTCGTGAAAAGGTAGGAATTTCCTTAACCGGAACGACAACATCTCCACAAGTGTGCATGTTCTCGGTGTGCTCCACCAGCAAGACTTCTGTGGGCGGTCCTCGAGGACCCATGCTACCTGACTGTGCGCTCCGACCGGACAACCCATTGTACTGACCTGACGAGCCTGTGCTACCGCTGCTAAATCCTCCAATCTTGTTACTCCTGGCGGGGTGGAACGTCGAACATACGTAGCTGAGGCTGCAGTTGCGAAGCTCGTGCGCCTCTTCCATTTCCTCTAAGCGTTCTTCTCGTGCCTCAGCGGCGAGAGACTTCTTTGTGCTGGATACAAAGGCTTCAAGAATACTAATGGATTGTTTGTGTTGTTGTACCGTGGAGGCATTTCGCTTCATCTTGGCCCAGGTGGACGTTCGCCTTGCAACGCCGCCGTACTGGGGAGCCATTGCAGTTGTTTGAGGGCTGCTAGCATTTGCGTTGCTTGTGCTGCTCCCACCCATCGTCTCCACAGATGAACTAATCCCCTCGTGTTGTAGTGACCCTAAGCCCCACGACTCCCCCATCGCGAAGGAAACTTTGTTCCTGAGGCCCTTGTCTTCCATTTATGTGTGCTCAAGAAGTAGATGTCTAAGAACCAATCGATCTGTTCTAATGCAAGATCGTTGTTTGTTGTTGATGTTGTCGCTGCTATTATTCCTTGTGTTGCTATTCTGCTCGCATACGCGTGTGGCAAGACATTAATCAACGAAACCTTTTCAGTTGCCACAATAGCCAAATGATAGAGACATTTTTCACGTTCGTTTGTTTGTTTGTTTGTTGACTTGAATTGAAATAGGAGTGTTTGCTCAGAGAGGGTGACACTGTATGGTTGCCTCTTGCAATCATGAAGGGGGGAGGCAGTGCTACAGGGTGTGTGGTGTGGTGTGGTGTGGTGTGGTGTGGAGTGTGGTGTGGAGTTTTGTGTGTAATTCTTCATTTTCTTTTCTTCTCTCGTCTCGTTCTTACACAACTCTTACTTCCGGTTAATTACAAAGTTTTTTTTGTTAACTAAATGCATTTTGCCCACACAGAAACACACACACACACACACACACAACACTCCTTACTCCTCTCACTTCACTTGGTCATAATCATCACGATCTCGAAAACAAAACCGAAGGAATGTAAAATGGGCTTTCAGTAAAGTGTTACCCCTTTGTTGGGTTGGGCCTCAAACTCGAAGAAAGTGTGGGATATTTTGGCGTTGTAGCCATCGGTCAAGTCATCCCACACACGCTCCATTACACAAGAGTGTTGTGAACGGAACTATCTATTGGAATGAGAAGGAGAATCCGGGCGGCATACCCCCCTGTGCGCCGCGGCCAG
>CYKH01001898.1:0-26337 GCA_001460835.1 Bodo saltans | reverse complement strand
GCCGTACTGGGGAGCCATTGCAGTTGTTTGAGGGCTGCTAGCATTTGCGTTGCTTGTGCTGCTCCCACCCATCGTCTCCACAGATGAACTAATCCCCTCGTGTTGTAGTGATCCTAAGCCCCACGACTCCCCCATCGCGAAGGAAACTTTGTTCCTGAGGCCCTTGTCTTCCATTTCTGTGTGCTCGGGAAGTAGATGTCTAAAACCAATCGATCTATTCTAATGCAAGATCGTTGAATGTTGTTGTTGTCGCTGCTATTATTCCTTGTGTTGCTCGCATATGTGTGCGGTAGACATTAATTAACGAAACTATTTCACAATGTCACAATGACCAAATGATAAAGGCATTTTTCACGTTTGGTTGTTTGTTTGTTTGTTGACTTGAATTGAAATAGGAGTGTTTGCTCAGAGAGGGTGACACTGTATGTTTGCCTCTTGCAATCATAAAGGGGGAGGCAGTGCTACAGGGTGTGGTGTGTGATGTGGTGTAGTGTGGTGTGGAGTTTTGTGTGTAATTCTTCATTTTCTCTTTTCTTCTCTCATCGTTCTTACACAACTCTTACTTCCGGTTAATTACAAAGTTTTTTTTGTTAACTAAATTTTGCCCACACATATACACACACACACAACACTCCTTACTCCTCTCACTTCACCTGGTCATAATAATCACGATCTCGAAAACAAAACCGAAGGAATGTAAAATGGGGCTTTCAGTAAAGTGTTACCCCTTTGGTTGGGTTGGGCCTCAAACTCGAAGAAAAGTGTGGTATATTTTGGCGTTGTAGCCATCGGTCAAGTCATCCCACACACGCTCCATCACACACAAGAGTGTTGTGAACGGAGCTATCTATTGGAATGAGAAGGAGAATCCGGGCGGCATACCCCCCTGTGCGCCGCGGCCACGGCGGCCACCACCACCACCCATACCGCCCATGCCGCCCATGCCGCCACCTCCTGCGAACATCATGTTGAACATGTTCATAATATCTTCCTGACCACCACCTCCGCCGAAGCCGCCGCCGCCGCCAGAGCCCTCGACGTTGTCGTCAAGTTGGCCGTTGTCGTACATTTGCTTCTTTCGGGGATCAGAGAGGACAGCAAACGCTTCGCCGACTTCTTTGAACTTTGCCTCTGCAACCGCTTGCTCTTCCTCACTGGAGTGGGCCCACTTATCAGGGTGCCATAGGAGGGCACCTTTCTTGTACCCTCGCTTGATGATATCTTCCGTCGCGCCACGCTGCTCGATGCCAAGGATTTTGTAGTAGTCCTTTCGCTTCGCGCGCTTGATACGAGCTTTCAGCTGTCGAACCTCACCTTCATAGTTACTATCGCGTTCGGCCGCTTGTTGCAAATCACGCATGGCTTCATCCATCTTCTCTAACGCCTCGAAAATTCTGCTTCGTCTAGCGAACATTTTTGGTGCGTTGTTGCCGTTGTTGATAGCAAAATCACAGTCCAGCATGGCACGCTGGTAGTCAGAATTCTCTAAGTGAGCTGCCGAGCGATTTCCGCGTAGCATGGCGTTCATGCGGCGGTTGCTACCGTCAAGGTCAATCGCCTCTGAGTAATATTTTACGGCGTCCTGATACCGCTTCTCTTTAAACGCAGTATTTCCGTTCTCTTTTGAGGCCTCAACTGTGCGGATCTTCTTCAGAAGGATGCGAGCATTGGAGTTGTCAGGATCAAACTCAAGCGCTTGGCGTAGAATGCGCTGAGCAATGGGGAACCCATCCTGGCCCTTGTAGTATGTCGCGAGTGCTCGCACATAAAGGTAGTGAGGGTCGCTATCGTGCGTCTTTGTGTAGCGCTGCATGGTGATGTTGACTTGGTCGGGATCGCTTGGAGCGCGTGCCTCGGCAAATGCAAACGCAAGGGTCGGGCATTCGGGAAAATTCTTGTACGATTCAGCGAGCGCACTTTCAGCAGACTTTAAATTATTCTCAGAAATACACCGGCGAGCATTTTCGAGGGCAACCACAGCTGCATCTGATTGCTTGCGGAGCGCCTCTAAGTTGTTCATGTCTTCTACCAATGCTGGGTTGGATCCCTGGATGATTCTCACTGCATTTTCCATGGCGCGCGACGCGTCCGTGAACTTTCCAGTGTTACAAAGACCGTTGTGGAGGCGAGTGTACGCCTTCAGAAAAGTGGGATCGAGATCGATGGCAGTTTGCGCATCGCGCACAGCCTCGGCATATTTGCCCAGCTTAAGGAACGCCGCGCTCCTGTTAGAGTGAAGAGCAGCCTCTGTGGCTTGCTCATCGATGGCTTCGGAATAAAAGCGGACAGCATTTTCGTACTCACCGTTCTTAAATGCCAAGTTGCCCTCTTCTTTGCGTTCTACCCACAACGGCTGAGACATCCCTCACCTTGTGTGATGTGCAAATGAAAATTGTTACATGAACAAAGGAAGGTAGTCACGTACAACAGCGAACAAAGTGCACTTTAGAAATCGTGTAGTAGTATTCAGACGTAGCAATCACTAATTTGCCCTCTCCTCTTGTGTGTAACAAACTAACAAAAATAAAAAGGAAGTGAGAGGGAGAGATGGAAAGTAGTTGGGGTGAGAAGACTGTTGATGATGTCTCTCACTGAGAAACGACCTCA
Source organism: Bodo saltans (assembly GCA_001460835.1). Classification (NCBI taxonomy): domain Eukaryota; phylum Euglenozoa; class Kinetoplastea; order Eubodonida; family Bodonidae; genus Bodo; species Bodo saltans. The sequence continues at coordinate 23,730 of CYKH01001898.1, read as the reverse complement.
AAAAAAAGGGCCGTTCTTCTTCTTTTTCACTTGATTCATTTCGCACTTTAAAAAAAAATGACGCTGACCACTTCAGCTATCAAACATTCGTCACACATCCGCAGATGCGGCGAGAGGACAAAAATATAACGCGGGTGGGGGGAGAATACAAAGACGCCAAACGAACAGCACACATGTTCTCAAGCTTTTGTCAATGTTCTGTACATCCTTTTTTTTGTTTTGGTTTGGGGTTTTGTTTTGTTTTGGTCCTCGGCTTGTTTGTTCCCGAACTGCTCGCAGCAACCCAAACGTGTTGAGGTGTATGGTATCAGCAACTCAATTGTACAATTTTTTTTGGCCATTTCCTCTTCTTTTTTTCTTCTTCTTCTGTTTGTGCTCACCTGTCTCCGAGTTCTTCGCTCATCCCTTTTTTTTTGTTTTTTGTGATGGCATTCGATAAAACTCTTACTTGACAGACACATCGCGGCACTACCACTTGCTTGTCCCATTGCTTCCTCGTCGAGGATCCTGTGAGCCGCTCCCAGTCCCACTACCATGTCCAAAGAGCATCATCTGATCGTTGGAGCCGCCACCAGTCCCAAACGCGTTGAGACTCAATGTTGACAGCACATTCTTCTTTTGAGGTTTCTTTTTGTACTGCAGCTGTGACGTGATGGCGTCAGACTTGCTGGTGGTCCCATTCAGCGTTCCATTGAAGTACGGTTGCTGCGGTGTGGAGGGGTGCTGTCCTTGGGAAGATAGCAGTGTGGGGAACAGCGTTGGCTGCTTCTTCGTCTGCGTCATGTGGAATTGTTGCTGTTGTTGTTGCTGCTGCGACGATGTACGCGTCGACGTGCTGTTGGAGGGGAATGCGTTGGTCACCATCATGTCGTTGTTGTGCGTGAACGCGTTGTACTTTCCTTGAGAGGGTGGCTTGGTAGAAGGGAAGAAGGGCTGCTGCACAGGTTGTGCTTTGGGAGCAGACAGGTCAGGGAGCTCGGTCGTTGCTGATGCCAGGTACTGATTCCACAGCATTCCGAGGCCGGGATGGCTAGGCACGGGGGAGCTTTGGTTTGGCAACGATGGGGCATCGTTTTTGGGGCGAGCGCCAGGCAATGCAGGAGCGTATTGATCACCGCTGTATGATGTCGGAGCGGAGCCGTCGCCACTATTGCTCTTTTTGTGAACACTGCCACCGGCTTGCCTTGATTCCTTCTCGAAAATCATCTTGAGCTCATTTTCATACTCGTTGCGGAAGTTCTTATCGGAAAAATACGGCATCGACATCAAGGAGCTGCATGACTCTCGCTGATCGGGGTCATTTTTCAAGCAGGCCTTGAGGAACGCAATCCAGCTCTTTGGTACACTAGGAAAGCGGTCATCGAGCGTCTCGCAGATTGTGGAGGGAGGTAGCTCAACGTTTGCGTACAACGGATTGCGCCTGAAGATTTGAACCATACGGTTTGTAATCTTTCCAAAACAGCGCATAATATGGGCTAGTTGATCAAGATCGCTCTCGCCAGGGAACAGAGGAATTCCGTTGCTAATTTCCGCGAAAATGCAGCCAACCGCCCAAATGTCAACGCCTTTGCCGTACTCGACGTCACCAACCAGCAACTCCGGCGCACGGTACCAGCGAGTCGCGACGTAATCGGTGTACTTCCCGCCAATGCTCATTGTGCGAGCAAACCCAAAGTCGCACAATTTCAGCGCGCCATTCTTGGAGATAAGAATATTTTCCGGCTTGATATCTCTGTGAATAATGTTGTGTGAGTGGCAGTACTCGACGCCTCTCAACAGTTGATACATGTACTTGCGCACATCCATGTCGTCTAATCCGTTCGCTTTCTTTTCTAGCACCTCCAAGATGGTCTTCTCGACATACTCAAAGACCAAGTGTAACTTCCCCTTCCTCCTAAATACCTCAAGTAACGTGATGACGTTATCATGTCGTAGCTGCTTGAGCACGCGAACTTCGCGCAGCGACGTCTTTCGTACCTGTTCATCCTCGTCACTTTCTTTGAATTTCTTGATGGCTACCACTTGACCGGTTTCACGATGGCGAGCCTTCATCACAACTCCGTACGTACCCTCTCCAATCACGCCAAGGCTCTCGTAGTTTTCCATGTTTCAGGATTGGGTCGGGAACTGCTGCTAAATACCTGATGTTTCGTTCGTCAAAAAATAGCTGCTGCCGCGCAGGGGGTTGACTAAAAAGTGAGAAAGAAAAAGAGACCGCTTACAGCAGTTGACTGTCTCTCTTTTCTGTAAGACCCTTTACAATTTCTATCAAACCTCTGACAGACAACAACCGTGAAAGAAGACATTAGCAAGAAGATTCAGCGCAGAGCAATGAGACTACTCGCAAGAAAACATAGCATAAACAGTGACAGTGTCTCGCGCACCCGCCAGGGCAATCGAACAAAAATTAATGTGGTGTCTTCAATGGCACAATATGCGCAAAGCAAGAACCGTTCAGCACACGACCACACACCCACAGGCAACTATGTTGCCAGCAAAGTGATTGTCCCCAATTTCTCTGTGATGTAACGACTGCAACGAAATGAGAGATTGCGATTTCATCCCTTCCCTTAAATACGACGCTGATCAACACATATCAGCCTCCGAAGCCGCTGCCGCCGCTGACGCCGGCTTCGGCACTGGAGCCGCCGCGAAACTGGCTAAATGACGGTATTGAAGCGGTCTCACGGATTTCTTTCTTCGCGCGAACGATGCTGTCTTTGCAGAAATCGTTGATGGAGAAACTGATGCCAACCGTCATTGCGCCCATTGTCCATCCAAACGGCATACGTTGGTAGAGGCCGCTGTAAAACCCTTGGGAGTTGTAGATATTCTTCATGCTCCGCACGAACCCCTCCTGAATGATGGTGTCCACCTGTGCCCTACGACGAACGACATTGAACGGGTACGTTACCGCTTGTGCAATCGCACCGGCAGCAGCACCCGCCACTAGCCTCTTTACCGGCCCATCACAGTCAAATCGCTGTTTGAAGTCTTCGTAGAGAGCAAAGCCTAGTCCAGCCATCGGTCCTATACCAACAATTGAAGCGCCCGCACCCTCCCAAAGTGCGAAGACACCACGGCTCCGGAACACCTCGCGCATGCCTAAGTAGTAGCTATCGTACAACTTCACTGGTGAAGCTGCAGTTCGTGTGTGCATCATATCCAGAGGATACAGCAGCCCGGTGGCGATTGTTGCCGCGGTGGCGCCAGCAACAAAGTTGCTTGCGAAGCATGGGCTGTGCGAGTATGTCACCCGCTGAGACCACGGCTGTAGGTTGTCAAAGCAAGCGTACGTGATGGCTGCGTACGGCACGACGCGCATGATCATCGCACCACTTCCTTGCCACATGTGCGCATCACTGTTGAACTCAGACATGATGCTTCTTGCGTGTCTCCCGAAGGTCATGTCATCCGCTGCCTGCTGCCCCACTTGGTACACGATCTTCATGCGGTCGAAGGGGGCGGTCCAGAATTTGGCGACGGCACCTGCAGCCGCGCCACAAAGTGCCGATTCTGCGAACCACGTGGTAGGCCGGCCGTTTTTGTCTCGCGCAGCCTCATCTGCTTTCTTGTGGTACTGGCGAATTCGTGTCTTCACAATATCGTTGATCGTGAAGCTTGTCGCCACAGCTATGGGGCCTTTGATCCAGTTCATCGTTAGTCCTTTGTAGAGTCCATTGACGATTCCCTCGTTGCGGTATATTTCTGTGAGGGCGTGAGCAATGCCACGGTATCGATGTGGTTGCACTTGCAAACGCCTTCTCACGATGTCAAGGGGGTATGTGAAGGACTGGGCGACCAATCCAGAGAAGCCACCCGCGACAATTCGCTGCCACGGGGGAATTGCTTTATCGTCCTCCAGCTGCTGCCATCTGACAAGATAGAACTTGATGGTTTCGAAACATGCAAAACTAGAGCCAGCATAAGGCATGATACCGAGAAGTGTTGGCACGAGACCACTGTAGAGGGACGTTACTCCTTGGGTGCGAATGACGTCTCTGAAGGCAATCATGTACGAGGGCGAGGTCCCAGCCGTCCCTGCAGCGAATCTTGCTCGCATAAGATCTAGTGGGTAGGTGAAAGCGGTTGCCGTTGCGCCCGCCAACGCACCACTCACAAACCTCGCGGAGACTGCTCGAGTCTTCGAGCCGCCCTCTTCATCGTCAACTACGAATACAACTTTAAGTGCTGTGTGGTAGTGTTCGAACGACATAAATGTAATAGATGCATAGGGCACAACGCGCATCATGGTTGCTCCATTTCCTTTCCACAGTGAAAGGACGCCTCCCTCTTTCACCATCGATTGAGACAGTCCGATCGCATTTCTCAACGAAAATGCGCGAGAAGGATCTACTTGGAATATGATTTTCACACGATCTGCTGGAGCGATGATAGACTTGCTTACTGCACCAGCCAAGCCGCCAGCAATAAATCCCTCAAGGAATTCAATTACAATCTCTGCGATGCTCTTCCGGCGACGCAAGTTAATGGGCGCGCCCATTCCTGATGGAACCTCGGCAATTCTCCCAAAGTCCACCACAGTGCCTACCGTATTGCCAATCAATATTCCTTGCTCTTTGATCAACAGACACCATTGAGCTTCGTTGAGGCCTCCTTTTTGTTCTGTGTCGTACTTTCGCAGCAATGAGGACCATTTTGTCGGCGTCATGTGCGGTGTGAGCGGGATCATATGCTGAAGGAGCACATCGTACGAAGCGCACGGAGTGACTGAGTTATTGCATAGTGAAGGAGAGGTGCTTACAGCACTCTTCTTGTCATCGTCAGAAGCAATGTGCATTATTCAATTGGTTTTGTTTTTGTTTGTTTTGCTTTCTTTCTTTTATATCAACGATACACAGCACGATTCCTTCTCCAACACGGTCGAGACTAGCTGCGACACAAAAAGCCCAACAAAGGAAGCTTGAATCATAAGCTCACAGCAGGGAGAAAAAAGGATCTACGAGTGATGCAAGTATTATTGAAACACTTTGTGTACATAAGTATTGGCATATCAATCTAGCCGCCCTTTCGTCCGCAAGTAGTTGTCAAGCTCTTGCTTCAGCGTGGCGTACTCCTTATTGTAGTCGTCGCTATCGAGTGTGTGCAGCCGTAGCTCCTCCTCGACCTTAGCGCATCTTGTGCGGTGGTGATTGAGGTCCTCACGCAACTGTTTAAGCTCCTTCCCTTTCGTCCTATCAGATTGGGAGTGAGAGACATTGAGTTCAACACTTCGGCGCCAACAGTCGTGCAAGTTTTCCATGTACGTGTCGACCTCTCGAAGGGAAGGGGCAGCTCCGAGACCCACAGGGCCTCCCGTCGTTTGTACGAGGGGCAACGTCACGCGTGAAATCAACTGCGGTGGGACGAACGTATCAAGAACTTCTGCGAGCGGACGGCCTGTGTGTGAGCTTGCATCACCTGAGCTATGTTTCTCCGAAGTGATAAAGATGGTAGCCTCTTTGTCGTGCAGTCGCATGTTCCCATATCCACGAGGAGCAAAGGGTGCCATTTTGTGCTGCGTGATGGGGTCGTAGAATGCGTCACTCCAATCAATTGGAAACTTGGACATCAACTCTCCAATAAAGGTGCCCGCGATATTGACTACGTTTTCGTCCACTTCGCTGAAGCAACCGGGGCCACCGTGTTTGTTGTTCACTTGCACAACGCCGAGAATCGGATTGTTCACACCGCCTCCAAAGCGGCTGCGAACAGGAAACGCCAGTGTACTCGTAGAAAGAGATCGATTCGACGCTTCTAGCACTCGCTGATTCACAGCAATGCCGCTGGACATAACGCCAGCTGCTAGGCTTCCTTGGCAACTCTGGCGTACTAACTTTGGAGGAAAACTCAACTTCTGCCCAACGTTAGCAATCGACACCATTTCACTACCCTCTCGAAGAAATACATGTGCAGAAGATGCTCCCGTTAAATTCGCCACGCTCTCAAGAACGTTGTAAATGGCCGCGGAAACGTATTTACCAACATCTTTTGATATTGCGGCACTGCTAGTGGGGGCTTGCTCGCGTGAGACTTGTGCAACTCGAATGCTTGAAGGCTTCAGTACTTTAAAACCGCCAGTGATCGACTGGGTATGCATGGAAGCGGCAGGCTGCGGGGCGTGTGAAGCGCCTCTACTTGATGAAAGCGCTGCAGCCATCGGTGCCTGGCGTCTCGGGGTGCCTCCATCAGTTGCCGCTGAGGGGGGTTGGGGAACACGAAGGGTTGTGGTTGTGTTGAGCGCTCCAGGAATGAGGTGCTGTGGTGGAGCTTGCTGTCCTCGAACAGGGGTGTGGTTTTCGGTCGTCGATGCTTGTACGTTATCATCCCCGCGGAAGGAAGCTTCCTTTCCACTGACAGCCGATGATCGATGGACTCCAAGGTGTTTCCAGTTAGCAAGTCGGCCTCGGCAAGCACGTAACCTCTCCGCAATTCGCTCACCTTGATTTTGTTGAACGCCTCGCTCAGAAGATGAAAGTTTCAGGACCATATCAGCGAGCATGTTTAGCTCGAGAAGATCATCATCGAGGAGTGCGATCGCAGGAAGTGCTTGCTGACCAGACATACGTTCTGTGTAAAAAAAAAAATACTGCCGCCAACACTGCGAAAACAAGGAAATGAATCGTTTAAATAGCTCGTCAATCAGACTCTCCCTCGATGCACGCCAGAGAATGAGGCAATGACGCACGCACATGGCAAAAAAAAGATGCAAAAAAAAAAAAAACGAGCAATAGGGGGAAAAAATCGCAATTGGAAAGGTCCAATCGACCCAACTGGAGAAACGGCCAACAGCCCTCTACGTTGAAACCACCAATGTTTCTGAGGTATTTTGTTTTTGTGGAGGTAGAAAGCCCAAACGCCCACTGGCGGCAGTTGGACAGAAAAAGAAATACAGGTTGTCTAGCTGGGCTCGTCAAAAATGATTGTCGTTCTCTTTCTGGTTCTGATTCTGATTTGTCGGCTTGATGCATGGATACGAGGCACACTGCAGCATTTCTGAACGACTCTGGCGACGCTTATCGCTTCTTCTTCTTGTTTTTCTTGGATTTATTGGATATTGACGTCGCGCTTGTCGCGCTCGTTCCGCTCCTATTTGCGGGTGAGGGTGTGAGCCCACGACCCTGTGCTGACGCTGGCGATGGCGACCCTGGCGTCCTTGTCGACACTGGAGTCCCTGAAGGCTCTTCGTCTTCGTCCCGACTGTCAGCCTCGTCCACCGGTGGTGCCACTGGCTCGGGGAGGCTATCTTCTTCACCTGTGGGACCCCAGCGGTCATCACTGAGTTCCTCTGACGCCGCAGTTTGAGGTGGGAGCATCGGAGAGCGATGGGCACTTTGGGCCCATGACGATCGAGCTGAGTGGTGACGGCTACTTTCTTCAAAGTCGTCTGTGTATCGATCGTGTTGTCCTCCGTCGTCGTCGTCATCGCCATCCTCGTGCGAGACAAGGGCTGGCATCGGCGGAGGGACAGAGAACCCACCACTGTCATCGTTGTCATCGTCAACAGCCGTTGCAGCATCCTCAACCTCAGCCTCGGAGTAGCCATCGTCTACTGGCTCTTCTTCGGCGTTATCTGCAGCGTCACGAGCCTTCCTCATTTCGTCCCACGTGTCACCGACATCACCATCGTCATCATCATGGTGCCTCTCATCACCGTCGTCATCCTCCTCCACCACATCATGAGTTGAGGGCGAGTACGCGACAGTCTGCTCTCGAGCTCTCAGTGACGGTGACGCCCCTCCGCCGGAAAGGGTTGAGCCCGTTTGCCCCTCACCCACCTGCATGGACTCCAATTCCTCGTCGGATCGGAGGTCCGCCGCAAGAGCGGGGGGAGGAAGGCTTGCACCCTGCTGCCTGCACTCGCTCATTGGATCTACGTGTTGTAACCGGGCGTTGCTAGTTCTGGTCACCGGTAACGTTTCATCTCTGAACTCTTCCTCTACAAACACTGCAGTTGTAGTCGAAGCACTCTGCGGATCTGCCTCTACCTGCGGTGGTATGGGCGAAAAGCGAGTTGCAGAACCCCTGCTGCTGCCCATCGGAGCTGCTTTTTCAAACAGAAGCACTTTAACGACCTTTTGTTGTGCCGGCATGACGTACAGCACTATGCCTGCAAACGCGTAGATCTTGAGGACCAACCCGTTGCTACAGTGTGTGGAGCTTATCAGTGGCCGCACCCCTCGTGACTCGGCGTAAGCGTCGTCCTCGTCTGACCACCGATATGCATTCGTCAGTAGGTGCTCAGGCTGAGGCGGTAACGTTTCGGCGGACTGCGGCACCAACTCCCAAGGTCCTTTGATGGTGTAATTACACCGTTGGTATTTCAAGAACGTGTCGTGCCAAGGGAGTGGGTTGTGCAGCATGACCTTCTCCAGTCTGTGGTCTCCATTGAAAATGAAGTCCACACCCAGGAGAGGATAGTTGAAACAGTACATAGGCAATCTCGCCTCGATGCTTCCTCCCTTGGCAGTGGCAGCCGATGTCAACGTGCCTGTCGAGTGAATGTGCATTCGATTGTCAAGGAGGTTGTACACTGAGCGTGGAGAGCACCCTAGTTGCCTCATGACGTCCTGGGGAGACGCGCCGAATCCAATCTTTGTCTGCGAACGAACAAATAGCAACTCCTTCGAAGGCCAAGAAAAGAAAACGTCATCTCCTGCAAGAACCTTTCCTTTGGCGTACGGCACGTCTCGATAGGAATTCGGATCAGACCCAGGGGTGCGCAGGACTGTGATGGACACTGCAACTGGAATAGAACCATCTGGAAGTTTTGTTGGGTGGGTACCTCGAGCCATAAACTCCTGGTGGTACTGTGGGGGGATCGGAAAGTCCACTTCGATGCCGGGGTAGCGAAGGCGGTACAAGCCAGACTCTGTGTTCATGGAACCTTGGAATGTGGGTCCGAGGACATCGTACACATGAGCAAATGTCGTGGCCCGCCCAGGGCCGCTGAGTGGAGTAGAGCGGTACGTCAGCTCTGTGGTGCTAAGGTTCTCAACCACAATCTTCTCTAAAGTCTGCATGGTACGATGAAATAGGAATGACATTTTTCGACGCTCAGACTTAAGTGACACTGCCTGTGGGTGTGGGCTAGAGGAGGAGCCATCGTCAACCCGGATAATGCCGTACAGCTCCTTGTTCTCATTCAGCCTATCGGCAACCACAATCAGTGGAGCGCCTAGCACTATTTCACCAACACAATCTCCTGGAATGACATCACATGCAGAGCTCATTGAGCAGCAAATGATTTGTCGCGATCCAAAAACAAAACTTCCTAGATTTTTTTTCTCTTTGACTTGAATCGGCAACTTCAGAATCGGAAAGGGGAAAAACAGGTTAGTTTGTACGCATAAAACACTGAACTTCGATTAATGGACGTGAAGAAAATTGAAAGCGCAATTTTGACACTCGAGAACCTCTGGCATAACCGTAGACAGAAATTCCGAAAAAAAAAAATCGAAAAAAAGAAGTATGCGCGTACACTGGAGAAAAACTTTGGTTTTTTAGGAGGAGGTTGAGCTGCCGAAAAACGCTGGTTTGAGCACCACAATAATGATGGTCATGTTGTCGCAGCCAATGCCTGGCGCTTCTTTCGCCAAGCATCGGTCTAGCACCATTTCGCAGACAAGTCCTACGTCGCCTTGCGTTTGTTGCAAGCCATCCTTGATGGCGTCGCAGCACTGCTGATTGGAGAGCACATCCCACACTCCGTCACATGCGAGGACGATAAAAGAATCACCAGAGCCAATTTCATTGATGGTAATGTCTGGAAGTGCAGTGATCATCTGTTGGTCCCAAGGAAGCTCTGTGTTCTCCTTGAATTCGAAATCGCCTATGGCTCGGCTCAGAGCCAGAGTACCGTTCACACGATTGTTCTGAACACATCCACCCGCCTTCTCAATGCGAGCAATCTCTGCGGCTAGGGAGGGCTTGTGGTCCGAGCTGAGGGGAAGCGCTGTCCCGTTGCGGCAGAGCACGGCGCGGCTATCACCAGCGTTGGCACAGATGACTTGAGATGCGGTGAGGAGGACTGAAACCGCTGTGCACCCTCCCTCGTTGCGCAACTCCTGGTTGGCATCCAAAGTGCTATCGAGCTTCTCAAACGTTTCTACGAAGGCTGCGTCGTACGCTTTGTCGCCGTAAGCGTGCGTACTAACAAGTGTATCCACGATATGCGCCCCAGCATATTTCGCGACAAGATGGCCGTTATGCCCATCAAATACACCAAAAAGTGCTTGAGTCCGATCGCCCTCAAGATTGAGCTGAGCCACGTGGGCATCCTCCATTGACTTGCGCCACCCTTGCATGCCACAGCATCCAACGTTCAAGTGCGTTGTCTCGAACGTGCTAGTGTGCTTATCCGTCACAGGCTTGGATAGTGTATCTCCCATGGTGTGTGATTGGTCTTTTCTTCCCTCTTGTGACAATAGAACCAACGGACACAAGACAAAAATCATGACTTCCACCGAAATCGCGACCGTAAGGGCAAACATCTCTCCGGTTATGTTTCACTCGTCAAAATCAGCAATGGGAGGTCGTGCGCTTCTCTTCACACCCGAGCGCGTTGACTGTTTGGTATTTGAATCAAAGCGAGACGTAAAGCCAGAAAAAAGCATCTGGTCACTTTTCGCTAGTGGACCAAGGGGTTGATCACTCTCAGCACCCGCTGCAGGGATATCGTGGAAATATCGAATATCTCGTGGCCCACTGAGATCAACACTGAACGGAGGCGCTTGGATTCGAAGTGTGCTCCAATCAATGTCTGAGAAAAATGGATGCTGTGAGATTTCTGCAAAACCGAAGCGCTGCGGGGCATCAGTGATCAAGTGACGTATCAGATCTACAGCTTGCGGGGACAATGCCTCTTGACCCGTTGGAAATTCGAGAAACTCTCGGTGGCGAATAATCTTCTGACTCACTTTCAGAGTATCGTCACTGTAGAATGGTGGGTAGCCGCAAAGCATTTCGTAAAGAATCACTCCAACGCTCCACCAATCGCATTCAAGACCGTAACCGCTTTTGAGAAGCACTTCGGGTGCAATATAGCCCGGGGAGCCAACAGCACTAAAAAACATTCGCCTGCTTCGAATTTGGTGCCATAGTGCTCTCCTCTCTGCGCTCTCTGGATGTTGATCGCTATCTTCGCTGGGGGAGTCTTCGTGTCCCGACGACATGGCGGAGGACACCTGTGAGAGCTCTTCCGGGATTGGCTTTGCCAATCCAAAGTCGGTCAGTTTCACATGACCACTTCGATCGAGTAACACATTATCTGGCTTGAGGTCCCGGTGAGCGAACCCGCTTGCGTGAAGCGCTTGAACGGCAACGACCAATTCAGCGGTGTAAAATTTCGCAATGTGCTCTTCGAACACATCCAATTTCATCAACCACGACATCAGGTCACCCCCAGGGCAGTACTCCATCACGAAGTACAAGTAGTTCTGGTCTTGAAACGATTGAAACAATTCAACAGTCCATTGAGAAATAAACTGTGACTTGGTGCAAGCCACTAGCAAATCTCGCTCTGCACGAACACGGAGGACTTGCTTTTTCTGAAGCATGTAATCTTTAGCTCTGCACGAACACGGAGGACTTGCTTTTTCTGAAGCATGTAATCTTTACGCAGGATTTTGATTGCATAGATCATGTCTGGGTGGTTTGCTGGGTGGCAAAGCCGCACCTCACCGAACGCACCTCGTCCAATGACATCCAAAAGCTCAAAGTCACCAAGTGTCATTTTCTTCTGCCGTACCTGAGAATGCTCGTTCATGAATGCACGTTGATCGTTGACAACACGCTGGTAGTACTTTTTTGTGTAGTCTTGAGCAACCACAACTTTTTCAGACGTGAGTCCTTGAGATGAGGAACTTGTTGACTCCTCCATAAAGCAATTGAATGTGTGAGATACTGTCTTTTCGTTCTTTTATCGAATAATGGAATTACACACGTGAAAAGAAAAGCATGTAACAGCAGCACGTAACACGCGAGTGGGTCACCGCAAGAACAGCATTTTTTGTCGCAAAAGAATTACGATTTTGACAACACAAACAGCTCCTCAGTTCAGTCGCTTTCACCACAAACATCGTGCGTCCAGTAGCAGAATGGATGTGATGCTTACCTTTGTGCGCACACCATCATCCTACGGCTTGAGAGGGCAGTCACGTGAAATGTGGCCAGACTTGCCGCAAATGTGGCAGACATCACCATGTGCCTTAGCAGGTGAACGGCTACGGGAGCGACGGCGCTCATGGCGCTCCTTGGGTGAGCGGGAGCGGCTTCGTTTGCTTCGTCGGGACTTATCTTTCTCTTCGCGCTTCTTGTACAGCTTCGACTGTTCCTTCTCTAACTTCTCAAGAACCGACTTGGAGATTCGAACAATGTGAAGGTAGTTACAAGCTCCTCCACGGGAGCACTCGCCTTGCGCATCTTCTTTGCAGCACCCGTTAGCAAAGTCTGTTACTGGGGACAGCTCTGGCAAGAGGAGAATTCCTTCGAAGGTCTTCTTTCGCAGCTGATCAACAACGCGCGCAGCATCGCTCTTGCTCTCGAAACGAATGTAAACGTTGCCAAGCAAGTGGTCGCCCAAGTTGCTCACGACGCGAAGCTCTGCAATTCTGCCGAGTTCCATGAATGTGCGCCACACAGTCTTGTAAAAGTGTTCAAAATGCTTCTTAAGATACTTCTTGTCGTAGGTGAAGTTGAACGGCCTGTCCGGCAGGTTGTCGATGGCAAGAGGATTGGGGTACATCAGTGGAAACACTACCGTTGGAGATTGGCTAGGCTTCTGGTGAACCAAAATGCAGCCGTCGCCATTACGGCAAGCTCCCATCTTGCTGAAGAACTTGCATACCCCTGGATCGCCGTACATCAAGAATAGTTAAAGACCTTTTGCGGGCCCAAAAAAAAAAAAAGGAGGGATTCAGAAGCATTTCGAAAACAAATGTTGTAAAACACAAGCAGTGAGACACATTGTTGTTGAAAAAATGTACAGATCTACCACGTACGCGAAAGTCACTGTTTCGGTAAAGCCTCGGCAGCACCTCGCGAGTATTTTTTCAACTCCTCGCCTAAGACTTTCACAATGTCGAAGTCGCTAGACTCCATTGAGCCCTCAGGGAAGTATGCTCGATGCCGGAATGATTTTCCTTTTGAGCTCGCGATCGATTTTCGTTCGGTTGCCACTTCTCGATCCATTTGATATTCAGCGGCCCTCCGCAGCGCAGCCTCTAACGCAAGGGCAAGTTGTGGGAACAGGTCTTTACGCAACGACTCCGCCAAAGGATGATCGGAACGGCGAAGCATGTACAAAAATCCATCAAACCCTTTAGACTCATTGAGGAAGCTATTTGGGACATTGCGTTCAAGGTGATCATCAGGGGAGCGGCCCAACGCACTTCCGTCGCCACTCCTGCTTCGTGTGACATCAGCTCCTTGAACACTGCCACGCTGGTTCGGGTTGTCACTTCGACGTCGGCTATTCTCACGACCAGCGGCGTTGAGCATATTCCTGCAACTTGCGAGGTTGATTTTCGCAGGAACGAAAAAAAAGGTAGAGAATGAGATGTCACGATAGCCATACTGAGCAAGTGTAAACAGTTCGTACACAACACAATTTACATTGTACATTTTCATTCATACACAGCGTTTAGCAGAATTTCCCGACGAGACGTCGCTGCTTCTTGTCGCTGCTCGACTTGTCTCGCAAGATCATCGCATTTCGCGATATGTTCTTTTTTCATCCGAGCAACAGACAATTCTTTCATTGCAAAGCGGCGTTCACGCTCCTCTGCACGAACTGATCGAGCCTCGAGCTCCAATCGTTGAAGCTCAGCTTTCCGTTCGTCTTCTGCCGCAGTCTTTTCGATATGCCGTTGCCACAGCGCGTAAGCCTGCGCACTGCGGTACTCTGATGCATTCTTCAAGCACTTGTCGCGTGCTTCCGCAAATCTGGCAGAGTTGCTTGCACGTTCACTTGTGCTTCTCATCAAGGACTCAGCTTGCAACTCTTCTGCAGCATGAAGTTCTGCTTCTTTTTCTCGCATGTGCCGCTCGTGACTCGAAGACACTCGCAACTTCACTTCAGCTGCGTGCTTCGAGCGAGCGTCTGCCTTATTGCGGCGTTCTTGGAGCTCAATCTCCACTCCAGCACGGTAGAGTGCACCACGATGGTCTTCATTTTCTTGGTGAGCAGCCCCACGAGCTTCACGCGCGCGCGCTTGTTGTTGTCGCCTTGCGCTGGCATCATCAACGCGTTTGTCAATCATCGAAGGGTCTTTGACACGCTTTGGTGTTGAGGGCGCCGAGTGTATCGACGGTAACGTTGGTAGTTGCGATGCGGCAAGCTCCTTGCGCAGCTCTGCCAATTGACTATCGCGCACGTAGCGTGCATGTGAGCGTTCTGAATTCACCGCGTCGATCACCATCCTTTCCATCTCGCGATCGCTGTCACGTTTGGCTCTCTCACAACGTTGTTGCTGTAGTTGTGCTTCTTGCTGGCGATTCAACTCCCTTCGTCGCTCTTCGGCTTGCTTCTGCCGCTCTGTCTCACGATGACGTGCTTCTTTTCGAGGGGAGATACGAACATACTCCGCTGCATTCTTCTCAGCACGTCTGGGAGTGAGTTGTGCACGCTCCACGCGGCGGAGCTCCGCTTGAACTCTGTCAATGTTTCGCATCACAAGCTCTTGATACGAAGAAAACTTTTGCGCGACGACATCGTGTGAGAAGTTAGGAAACTCGTTTCTGAAAGTTTCGAATGGCTTGACCACAAGGTCATTAGGGCTCAATCCGCATCGGATGAGGGCCTCTGTCAACTTTTTTTTGTCATCGGCAGCTGCTTCCATGGCTTCTAAGCCTTAAAGTGAAATGAAAAAGTGAGGGATTTGGCCAGCTAAAACACAGGACGATCATCAAAAGCGAGCAGTCAACACATGATTTATGCTCCAAAGATATTTCCAATGGCTTTTTAAAAATCAGTTCAAATTTTGTTGCTGTGAAAGGTTGTGTGATCATGCGTTTGCGATTGTCCAAACGCTCTTTTCTAGGAGAGTTGGTACGCCTTCCGCCCCTGTTCTTTGTTTCGCTCATCCATTCGCTTTTGCGCCTTAAACTGCGCCATTGGTCGGTACTCCTTGAATTGCATGGAAAAGTCACCTTGACCCTTCGTGAGTTTGCGGAGGTCAGTAATAAATCCGAACATGGTATCCAGGGCCGTCTCACCTCGGATTGTCGACTCCGCTCCATTGACACTTGTTTCCTGCACAATACCTTCACGTTTGGCGAACTCCGTGGCGACGTCAGTCATACAGTGTGATGGCACATTCATCTCAACTTCCATGAACGGCTCGACGAGGGTTGGTTCAAGCTGAGGAAGCAAGGTCTCCCAGAGCTCCTGGGTAGCATTCGTAAACGCCTTGTCATTTGAGTCCACCTCGTGCATGGCGCCGCCGTTCAAATGAGCATGGACACCCCAGACAGGTGCACCCATAAGCTCGCCACCATGGAAAATCTTGCGCTCGAACTGCTTGATAAATGATTTCTGCAATGCTTCGCGGACATCACCGTTGGAGCACTTGGATGTTACTTTGTTCTTGGTACCCTTCTCCGTTGACATATCGATGGGGAGGGGCTCGATGTAGCCCTTGATATGAGCCCACTGACCAGCACCACCACTTTGACGCTTGAAGACAAAATCAAACTCCTTTCGGACGCTAATGACTTCACGATAATTGACAGTGGGCTTACCAATCTCGGCAACGATGCCGAACTCACGCTTCAGGCGCTCAACGTAAATTTCAAGGTGGAGTTCGCCCATTCCCTCGATAATGTTCTCCTTCGTTTCAGGATTGAGGAAAAACGAGAACGTTGGATCCTCACGCATGAAGGCGTACATTCGCTCACGGAAACGGTTGTTGTCCTTGTCGTTGACGACCTTGATGGAGGCAGAAATCACACGAGGTGGAACATACATGTCTTCGCAAGAAACAGGTGTGCCCTGCATTGGGCCTGCACGCATAACGGTGTCGCCAGACGATGCGTCAACGTCACCAGCGATGGCACAGATGTCGCCGGCTTTCACTTCATCGATAGGAATAATTGAGTCTGCGTGCATGCGGACGAGCTTCGGCGGAGTAAACGTTTTTCCAGTTCGAATGTTGATCAAGCTCTCCTTACGCATTTTTCCTTGGTAAACGCGTAAGTAGTTGCAGAACCCGGTCTTTTGAGTCTCCTCTAGTTTAAAGATCATCGCAACGAGTGGCTTCTCATCATCAGTTAAGAGGGTGGTTGGCTCATCCTTGACGTTTGTTTTGTTGCCATCTTCATCCACGACACGCTTCACAGTGTATCCACCGTTGGCGCGCTCTAGGGGGTTCGGAAGGTACCGTGACACGGCGTCAAGAAGCAGCTGAACACCCTTATTTTTGTAGGCACTTCCCAACATCACTGGAATGAATTTGTTTGCAATGGTGGTGCGGCGAATAGCAGCGTGCACCTGTTCAACGGTCGGCTCCACTTCGCTGAGGAAAAGCTCTTCCATCTCGCTGTCGTGCTCAGCGAGCTTGGCGAAAAGCTCCTTCCTCGCAGCAACTGCATCATCACGCATGAACGACGGGATCTCGGCAAATCGAATTTGCTCACCATACTTACCGTCGAAATACACAGCACGCTGCTCGATGACGTCGATGATACCTTCAAAGTCTTGTGAAGTTCCAATGTTAAGCTGGATGAATGCAGCATTGATTCCGAGTTTTTCTTGGGCCATCTTCAAGGCACGCTGTGGATTAGCGTTGTCGCGGTCCATTTTGTTGATAAAGCAGATGCGAGGCACACCGTATCGCCGCATTTGGCGATCGACTGTGAGTGTCTGGCTCTGAACACCGCCGACAGCGCACATCAGAAGAATCGCACCATCCAAGACGCGCAAAGCGCGTTCAACCTCGATGGTGAAATCAACGTGTCCTGGTGTGTCGATGATATTGATATTGTTTTCCTTCCACTTGCAGTTCGTAGCAGCACTGCGAATAGTAATGCCTCGCTCCTTCTCAAGCTCCATAGAGTCCATCGTGGCACCTACCTCCGTGCCACCCTTCACCTCATGAATCTTGGCAATTTTTCCGGTGTAGAACAGAATACGCTCCGTTAGAGTAGTCTTTCCACTATCGATGTGAGCGCTGATGCCAATGTTCCTGGATAGTGCCACACTCTCCAAAAAGGCAGGGGTTGCACGCAGGAAAGCAGTGAGGCGCAACATTTTTGTGAAATCCACTGATTCAAGAGGAAAAAACATAATTAGAAAGTAACAAAGCGTAGGCGTGCAGCAACGATGTGGAGCAAGGCAGATCGGTTGACGATGATGTAACTTCTACAACTGTTCGTGAATCTCAAGGGCTTCTAATTTCTCCCTGAGCAACTCAGCTTCTCCTCTCAGTTCATCCAACTCTCTCGATCGCTTGTCATGCGATGCTCTCGCTCGAGCTTTACCAGTCGATGCTTTGGATAGTTGCAAAATCTGATCTCGAAGCGCATCAAGCTCACCCTCTTTCGAGGCCAAGAGGCTCTCCATCTCTGTGACAGAGAGTTCTTTTGACCTTGACGCGTTCGACTGTAATTTCAAACGTAGCTCTACTTTTGTCTCAGCCTTTTGAAAATGTCGTACACGATCAACTTCGGCTTCACGGGCATCTTTTAACTGCCGAGTAATCTCTTTGAGCTTGGTGAGTTCTTCGGTGTTTTTGCAAGTGCATCCACAACTAGCAATTGACGGGCAAGCTCGTCGTTCACCTTTCTCTGATGCTCATTTTTGAGAGATAATTTTTCTGCCTCAGTTCCGTTGGGGCGAGCAAGGGGTTGCACTCTACTGAGGCCTTGACCTCTCCTACTCAGGTGATCATCCAGGTCACTGTTGACTTGAAGCAGCTGTCGCTGAAGGTCTTGGTGCTCCTTCACTAGCAACTTGGCAGTGGTAGCCTGCTCAGGGTTAAGCATTCAATACTTGCAGAGCTCTTATCAAGATTTCGAAGAGTAACGGGGTTTAACGTGAACATATTTTCAAATTTGACATTCACAACAAGAATTGTTGAGGTCTTGATTGAATTCCGTTGGAGAGGGTGAGAGGTTGAAAAATGTCTAGATTGAATGTAGAAGCCGGCAATCGCCTAAGAGCGACCACTTGCGCTTGCTTGGGAGGGGGGCAAAATAACGTTCTGCGTCATGCAGTATTGTGCGTACTGCATTCAAAAAAATCTAGGTGGCAAAAAAACACAAAAATCTAGGCACGAATCTCGTTGAACCAAGGATGCTGAAGAGCCTCCTTGGCAGAAATGCGATCCGCATGGTTGTAGCGGAGCATCTGGGAAAGAAGGTCGATGGCGTCGGCGTCAAGTTGAGGAAGGACTGCACCAAGGCTCTGCGCAGGCCAGCGAGGGAAGCCTTCACGGTAATCAGGGAGCCGGGAAACACCAGGCCAGGATCCTTCGGATTCGGTGGGTGTGCCAAGCACTTGGAAAACTTCAAACAGTTGACCAATTTCGCTGTCGCCACGGAACATAACCTTGCCCTTAGCAAGCTCCGCCATGATGCATCCGACAGACCAAATGTCAACAGCTGGAGTGTAGTGACGCTCTCCAAGGAGAATCTCAGGGGCACGGTACCAGAGGGTGACCACTTCGTGAGTGTAGGTGTGCATTGGGACCTGGAAAGCACGGGCAAGGCCAAAATCAGCAATCTTCAAAGCCTGATCACTGGTGATCAAAATGTTTTGGGGCTTGAGGTCGCGGTGGACGATGCGGTGGCGATGGCAGAAGTAAAGGCCGTCGAGAAGCTGATAGATGAGGCGCTTCAATGCGATGCCTGTGTAGGGGCTACCACGCTTCTCCATCGCTTTCTTGAGGTCTTGCTCAACGTACTCAAAGATGAGGTACAGCTTTCCATCGGCGCAAATCACATCGAGGAGGTTCACAATGTTCAAATGGTGCACCTCTTGCAGAATCGAGACTTCACGGAGTGCAGTTTGTGGAATGCCCTCCTCGGTGCGGTCAAGGCGAACCTTCTTCAAGGCAACAATTTGATTGTTTGTCTTGTCAATGGCGCGATAAACAACACCGTAGGTTCCCTCGCCAAGAACGTCCATGCGCTGGCGCTCGACATTGTCACGACGACCCGACATTTCTTGAGATAGTACTGAAGTTTTTTCTTGCAACAAATATTGCAAAGTGATTTTTGACAGCATTGACAGCATAGATACGACAGAATCGTGAATAGAATGGATAAATCAAATAATAGAACTAAGCTCCAAGCAAACGCTCAATAGCAAACTCAATGTTCCCCTGTGATTGCTGCAATGCCGCAATATTTGCTTGCTCATTTGGGAATCCCATGGCTCGCAGCTGGTCCAGTTGAGATGCATACACTTCTCGCGGGTTTTGGACAGGTGGTGGTGTGAACAAATTTGCACCCGTAAAAGGATTGTGGGGCGCTTGACTAGGGGCACTCGCGTTAGCATTCATCATTTGAGACATTTGCTGCATCATCTGGGGGTTGTTCATCATAGTCAAAGACTGGCGTACAACCTCCGGCGGTAACGACTGTAGCATTGGGTTGGACGCCGTGATTTGTTGCAGCAATTGAGGATTCTGAAGCATTTGCTGTACCATTTGTGCAACAAATGGATTCTGCATCATCTGTTGGGCCTCCTGGGGGGACGGTTGCCACGTGCCACCAAACCCAGAGGCTGCCCAAGCATTCCCACCTGAAGCTTGGTTGCTTGCTTGTGGGGCCGTCACACCACCAAACAACGCAGCATATGGATTTTCAGCTTGTTGTGCGACCACGGGCTGTGGAATCACGGTTGGCGAAGTCGATGCTGAAGGAATCGTTGCTGGTTTGGAAGTGGTTGGCTCAGGCGCAGCTTGTGAGCGCACAACGTGGATTGCATGCCCATCTTCAATCCCGACGTTGCGTAGTACGTCAACTGGCTTGAGAACTTTCCCTCTAAAAACAATACGCTGGTTCTCGGGTGGAATATCCACACAAGTTGCAAGAATTATTTTCAGCTCGTCCACTTGAATGTCGAGGGAGTCCAACTCAACATCCTTGGTTGAACCGTTAGAAAGCTTGGCAGTGAGCTTCATGACTTTTTTTGAGTGAAAAAGTTTAGTGAAAAAGAAAAAGAAAGGCATTCATAGCATCGCTTGTGTACTGTTGATTTTTCTTCACTTCTTCACTATTTGGGGCAATCAACTCAACATCCTTGGTTGAACCGTTAGAAAGCTTGGCAGTGAGCTTCATGACTTTTTTGAGTGAAAAAGATTTAGTGAAAAAGAAAAAGAAAGGCATTCATAGCATCGCTTGTGTACTGTTGATTTTTCGTCACTTCTTCATTGTTTGGGGCAATCTTGTACAGTAACTCTAGAACTTAAGAGCAGAAACAATGTCGGAAAAATTCGTTCGTGGTTGACGCTGAACTTGGGCAGGGCTACTGCTAAATTGATTTTGAAGAACAGTTTGCCTCGAAAGATCTGTCGAAGCAAGTGGATTCAAGATTTGCTGAGGTTGCGAATACGGTGCGATTGCTGGAGGAGAGCGTCCAGCCTGCGTGATCGTTGTTGCACCATTGTTGCTTTCCCAGAGTGACTGAAGGAACGGCGACGAGATTTGTTGACGACTTGGTGCAGGTGACCATTGGTCACTTAAACGAGTCTGCGTTGGGGTCGAAGTCGGTTGGTTGGCCTGCCCAGTTACTCGAGAAGCACTTCGACGATCAGCTAGCTCATTCATGAGATCTGGGGCGATCAGTAAGGGTTTCTTCGCTGTCGACTCTTCAGTGACTGTGAACAGTGGCTTTCCGTTTGTCACAAGGGCTTGGAGAGGATGGGACCTGCTCAAGCCAGCCAAAACTGTGAGGTCCTCAAAAAACAACTGAACGGGATTACCTCCAAGGTCTTTCCTGTACGAGTCACGAATCGCCGCACATGTGCACGATCCAGTGCTGATTCGTGACAGAAGCGCTCCAGTCACTGCCTCAGGCTCAGCATTGGGTGGCAGTTCAATATCAACTTCACAGAACAGTCCGGAGCCTGCTGTCAATCGCACTACACGAACACAGCGAGCTTGAAGATTGCTGTTCAAAGCAACATCGCTTTCGAGAGCGTCACGAAATTTCGATCGCTTTTCAGGAGGGGCTCGTTCATACAAAAGAAACTCGGCACCAAAGAGTTTGACCATTACGTGAAGAACAACAACTCCACTACCCACTACAGCTTGTTGTGGAACCAGTTGCTTTGTGCTGGAACCAAGTCTCGCAAGATCAGCTGCTTTTCTCACTTTTAGTGGCTGTGGATCGTCGTCAATCGTTGCAGTTGGTCTCAACAGTGGAGTAATTGTGAATCGTGGTTTTGCGATGTTGAACTGCCTTGGCTTTGCGTTTGGGTCGTTGAAATCTTCGGGACCGTAGCGGCGCTCAAGTGCCGCCCACATTTCTTCAAATCCTTGTGGAGTAGATCCATGCTTTTTGATCAGAGCATCTGCTTCGTCTTTGCGCTCTGGAGCATAATGAGAAAAAAACTTTCTCAAACGGTCACGAATCGATGGTGCTGCGTTTGGATCAGCGGGCTCGGGGCCATACTTCGATTGAAGCTGGACCCACATCTCTGAAACACCTCCAATACTTTTTGTAAAACGGTGCAACGTCCTTGTCACGTCCTCAGCGGACTTTTCAGGCACGTAGTTGGCGTAGAAAGCAAAAAGTCTTCTCAAGTGATCTTGAAGTACAGGAGTCAGCCAGCTTTTGTCTGCCGCGGGGTCAAATTCGCTCATTGCCTTCGGTTCACTCTTGATCACAAGATCAACAGAGTGCAACACTTCTTCAGGACCATATTTTTGCTCGAGAGTTGCCCACATCTGCTCGAACCCTCCAGGTGATTTTGAGTATCTTTCAACTGCAGCGGCAACATCTTCGTCAGTTTTCTCGGGAGCGTACTTGCTGTAAAATCTTCTCAAGCGATCTTTATGCGCATCAACTGCGGCGTTTGGTTTCGTAACAACCACTGGGAGAGCAACAGCCCCAGTGGCACTCATACTTGGAACAGCAGACTCTGGCCCATACTTTGCTTCTAGAATCTGCCACATCTTTTGAAAGTTTCCAGTTGCAGAATACTTCTCAATCGCCTTGTCAACATCAACTTCATTTTTGTCAGGGCAGTAGTGTTGGTAGTACCGCACGAGGCGTTTTCGTTGGTTATCAGTTTCGGGCAACGGAGGTTGGCTTGCAGCACCTCTTTCGGCAGATGGGATGGCTGATTCAGGTCCATACTTGCTCTCCAATGATTTCCACATTTTGTCAAACTGTCCTGCCGCTCCATACTTCTCAACTGCTTTGCTGACTTCAGATTCGCCTTTCTCTGGACAGTAATGCTGATAAAATCGGGTTAGTCGTCGACGCTCGTCAGTGAAATCACCCTGAATCTTCTCAGAGTTAGTTTTCTTATCCTGTGATTCAGAAGGAATAGCAGACTCAGGTCCATACTTCGACTCAAGCGTCCTCCACATCTTGTCAAACTGACCAGACAAAGAATATTTTTCAATTGCTTTGTTAACTTCAGCTTCACCCTTTTCCGGGCAATAGTGTTGATAGTAGCGTGAGAGCCGCTTCCTGTGGTCTTCAGAATTTTCTGCTTGATGTGGTGCTGATTGTTGGCTGTCCTGAGGAGACGTCGAGCGAGGCGTTGGTGGATCAGGTTCAGGTCCATGTTTCTTCACAAGAATTGACATCGCCTCTTGGCTTCGGCCAGCGTACTTAGCTGCCAGTTGAGCTGCTTCGCCGACCCGATTGGGCTGACATGCTTTGAAGTATCGCTCAATGCGTTCCTTCAGTGGTTCCTCTGGGGGCTCAGATCCATACTTCGTAACACATTTTGCAATAAGCTCTTCTTCTTTCCCAACATTTGAGTCAAGAACGGCATTTACCTTGGGGAGCTTCGACCGATCATGAACTTTCATGAGTCGTATGACTCTGTATCGAACATCGTGAGGGGTTGACATCCTCCTGCAAGAAAAAAGCAACAAGAATTATCTTCCTCGCAATTATCAACCTTCATCATTCAGATAAATTGTTTTCACTGCTGCAATAAATCGAAGTGCGCTTTATGCTACCATACTTTTTGCTAAACGATACATTTATTTATTTTCGCGCAGACGGAAGAAGACATCCTTCTGGTGTGAAAAAACATTGTGAAAAACGGCTCGAATCGAGCGAGAGCAGAAGTCAACAAAGGAGCACAACGAAGGAGCAAAAAAGGCTCTCAGTATTAACAGAAACTTGCGAGCATTTAAAACAGCGAGACTACTTGTTGCACACGATGGAGTTCAGGCGTCCAAGTATCAGCCAAAATCCAAAGCTCCAAAATGTAGTGCTTCATGAGCGGTTACAGCTTTTGTTTTCCGACCGGTCAGAGCTCTCTTTCAGAATTCGAACATGATCAGCAAGTTCCACCAAGTCCTTCATCACATTGCAAGGCACCAGGGCACAATGTCACACACCGCTCCACAGTGCCATTTTCGTGTCTCGCAAAACGGTTTGGCAAACTAAAAGCCGTTTTGCGAATACCGTCAGACAGGTTCTTTTTCTTTTTGTGTCGCATGTTTGTGCCTTTGATCTCTTGTTTTCAAACAAAGAAGTTCAGAGAGAGATCAACGATTCTCAAGCAAGGAAATGAAGCAGGTATATAATTCAACAAT
>CYKH01001896.1:13418-28083 GCA_001460835.1 Bodo saltans | reverse complement strand
CTGCAAGTCGGCACAGGGTTCCCGTTATTGTCTTCGTACACCTGAACCATGCCGTCGAAGTCACCAGGCGTCACCCCGGTTGAACAGCCAACCCTCTGCGACTTTCACAACGCAACAGTACCCAATGTTCGTGGTAGTGCCGGTGAGGAGCAATCCAGTCTGGTTGTTGTAGTAGTCCATAAACTCGGTGCTCATGACGTGTGCGAGCGAGGCGACTTGATACTCAGTGGTGTTTGGGGCAGTGTAATTCTCGCCTTGAGGTCGGAACACGTATTTTGGAACAGATTTGAGAATGACAATTAATGGTGTACCGTTGCAGCTCACAACTGTGCTGTTTGGAGCAGCACCATCAGTGATCACCCGGAATGCACGTTGCTCTTTTGCGACCAGCAATGGTATCCACATTCCTTGGTAAGGACCTGGGCTGGTGGGCGATACACCAAGCGTTGCGTTGGAGGGGGACATCGAACCAACACAAACACTGCTGCCCTTTCCAAATGGCTCAAGGAAGCTCGACACATTGTCGGAGGCTCCAAACGAAAGGAAGCCCTCCGCAACGCTGACGGGTTGGTGACGATGCAGCAGGTTGGTGACGATGCAGCAGGTTGGTGACGATGCAGCAGGTTGGTGACGATGCAGGAAACCCTTGAAGAAAGTCCAACCCGGCACGATTGTATTGCGCTGCAAACGCCTCAGAGTTGATCCTGAAGCGATGCTATCATGTACTGCTCTGGAATGTTGGGCAATAGACCAAAGGCGTACTCGTGTGGGGGACTTGAGCGGCGACGAGTCCAACGGCTAAGGCGAAGAAAAGAAGCATTGAGTAACAACGAATGTTGCGGAGCAGAGTATTGATTCGGAAAATAAAATCTGTTGGATTCTTTTAGAAAAAGGAGATCAAAAAAGGGAGCACTCTGTTTTGCTAGCGGCTTCTTCAATCAAACAGGCGCATTATTACGTTATGAGCCGTGTTGACTAATATTTCGAGCGATGGATTTCCCCTTCACGCGTGTAAGAGTAGGTAACTGTGGTGGTTGTATTTTAATTCGCACGCTTGTACACAGCGAGACTGTTGGCGAGACCATTGGCACCGCAATAGCTCCAGTTCTCAGGATTCTTTGTGAAGGTACCAAACTGACTGGCGATCGTGCCGTTCATTGACCAGAATATTGTCGCCGAATTCGGTCCACCAAACGCAGTCCCAAGTTGACCCCACGCGCTCCCGGCGAGTGAAGTGCACATCCACGTGGTCTCACTGTTGTAGAGCGTGACGGGAGAATACTCATCAGAGGTAAAGTTACCGTAGCCGAGCCACCCCTCTGCAACACGCAGCATGCAACAGAAGTTAGATTCCTGGCTCGTCTCGACTGTCAACTGAAGGCTTGCATGATTGTAGTTGTAGGCGTAGGCAAATTCAGCCGACTGGACGTCTTTGAGCGTCGCGATGGTGTACCCTGAGGAGGGAGGGGGCGCAGGACTGTTGGGAAGCACAATGTACCGGTATTGCACCTTCACAAGCGCGATGCTTGACGATGTTGGGGTGGATGCCGTGCAGTTTCCGTAGCTCGGACTTGTGGTAGGTGTCGCAGTGGCTACGAATCGGAACTCAGTTTGGTTGTACACTGGGTACAACAATGTTCCGTTGAGCGGCCCAGGGCTTGAGGACGAAATCCCAAAGGCGGTGCCCCTGGGTTCTGTGCCACTTACGCAAGCACTAGATCCGTCTGTGTGGAAGTACGGTTGGATAAAGTTGGAATCTGTGTCCGTCGGACCGTATGAGAGGTAGCCCTCCGCCACGCTGACCACGCAGCATGGCGTCCACGGGATCGAGTTGAGGAAGTTGATGCCAGGGAAGCGATAGCTTGTGGCGAACTTGGAGGTGTTGAGGTCGGCTAGCGACGCAACCACGTAATTTTCGGGGATGGACTCTATGACGCTCGCAAAGAATGCGGGCGGAGGGGCTGGGGCAACCACGACACCAACAATCAGCAATAGCATTGCAACCGCGCCAATCATGGGAATGGTGATTATACGACCCATTGCAGCGTAACTGAATATACGGGAAACATGTTAGAAAAGGCAAATAGTCAGTTAGTGATGTACAGAAGCAAAAAGGACAGCGTTTTATTTGAAAATAGACGAAACCACAATGATTATTGTCGTTCTGCAACACACGCGCATCTTCGCTGTCCTAACATGCTACTCACCGCACGATCACAACTTCAATCTCTCTATTTTTCTTTGCCTCTCGGCGGCAAAGTTTTTTTTTTGAAAAAAAAACGCACTTTGGAAGAAGTGCGTAAATTTTATGATGTATCTTCGAGTCACATTTTCGCCTTATCTTCGACTTTTTCTCTCTCATAAACCAACACGTACTCCTCCTTGACTTCTCGCCAAGAGTTACATGGCGGAGTAGATTGGCCCTTGGGACTCACGACGGCCAACTAGTGGCGGCGATTCCGCCTGATCCCCCGCAGCACCGTAGGACGACTTACCGGCCACCGGGGAGGAGGAGGACACCATACCGTCTTCTTGAATCATTGCACTTCGCATAGGAGACCCACCACCGAGGCGGTTGTCCCTTCGGTACCGACGATACAGCAGACCGCTGATTAGTCCGGCAGCGACGAGGAGCGACACGATAATTCCTGCGACAGCACCAGCGGCGAGAGGGCCGGAGGGTGTTGCGGCTTGAGGAGCGGGGGTGTAGACGGTCGCTTGGATAGATTGAAGGCCGAGACTTTGGGCAACAGGAATAGGGTTCTGAAGAATTTTGCTACGAAGTGCTTGACTGTTCGTGACAGCGCCATCATCCACGAAAATAAACCAAAATTGCAAGCCACCTGCGCCAACATGTGCTTGCTGAACTGGGGGACGCTCCACTCCTCTTGACTCGCTTGCTGCCGGGAGGTCTTCCGTAATGGCAATGTGTGCCTCACCACTCAAGCCGAGCTCCAACCCAACAAGCAGTGCGAAGTTTTCTGGAGGCCCAACTCTTTTTTTTTTTGGTGGTGGGTGCGCCGGGAACAGGTGTCCCTGGTGCTGCTGTCGTTGTGGTCGTCGTTGGCGCAGGTGCACCAGTCGTGGTACTAGTTTTTTTTTTTGTGGTGGGTGCGCCGGGAACAGGTGTCCCTGGTGCTGCTGTCGTGGTCGTCGTTGGCGCAGGTGCACCAGTCGTGGTACTAGGTCCGGCAGTCGTCGGCTTTGCGGTGTTGGTTGGAATGGTGAACTGCGGAATCTGATCCGCGGGCCTTGGCCACGGCATCTGCGGAGGCAGCGTGGCGCCTCCTGTGCGGCTGGTAGCGGCGTTCACCAACTCGCAAATCGCATGTGAGCCCACTGCGCCGTCGCTGCATTGGTTCGGATTGGCACAGTAGCCAAATGACGTGCTGTGGTTCAACGCGATTAGTACATTCTCCAAGTAAATCATCGCGGCGTTGCACGAGGGGATGACATTGTTGATCCAGTTGGCCACACAGGGCGCCGTGTTCTCTGCGAGCTTCGTGCAGTACATGAAGTTGGGATTTTGGTTGTCGTAGGACGCTACGAGGGCATCGTTGACACAGGAGACAAGATCTGGGTAGAGGGCCTCGACGTTGAGCACGCAGCTGAGCGGGGGAAGGGTGGCTCCAGGGGCTAGTGTGGGAATAGGGGTGTAGACACCCTGTGGGCTGAAGCCGGGGGGCAGTGTGAATGGGGTTGGGGCTGCCGTCGGGGCGACTGGCGCAACGGGAGCGGCATTCAGAATAAAGTCCGGCATCGGCATCAAGATCACATCCGTTGCACTTGGGAGTGCGTACGCAATGCCTCCGTTGTTCGGGAGCAGCACAGGGGACACCGTGTTCAGCGGTGTGACGGATCCTAGAGTGCTCAACAACGCTCCAGTCACAACGGAGTACACACCGACGGTGCCGCACTGTGCAATGAACACGCTCTGCCAGCTGGGCGCGGTGGAGTAGGTGACAGTGGTGCACGAGGAGAGTGCTGTGGCGTTGAATCGCTTCGCTCCGGTTGTGGAGCTCAGGGCGACGATGGTCTTGCCGAACGTCACAATCACATACCCGTTGATGGTCTGCACAGGTGGCGGGATCGCGGTGAGGTACGTGTACCCGGTGTTGTACGGCGTGCCGAAGAGAGAGGCGGTGCTGGTGAACCACAAGATTCGTTGGGCTGCGGTGGGGTTCAATGAAATGCCATACACTCCTGTCCATGTGCAGGCCCAGACGGTGTTGTTTGACCCAACCGAAAAGACCAAGTGTGATCCAAGCTCCAACTGCCACACAAGTGTGCCATCGGCCTCACGCAGGCAGTAGAGTACATCGCCCATATTCACGAGCACGAAGTTTCCTGTGACAACCGGCGCGATGTTGGCAGAGTTGATGAGATATCCAAACGGGAAGCGCCATGTCGTTGCAGCAGTCGGGGCGTCCAGGCTTCCAGCAGGTCCACGAGGAATACACATCAGCTCACCAAAGGTATCCATGATCAACACGCAGTTGGTGGAGAGGACAGGGGCGATGAGAATGGGGGACCTTGTTGGCGTCTGAGTCACGCTCACCTGCCCGGTAGCAGCGTTGATGGCGTAGAGGCATGGGTTCTGCACGGACACGTACAAGATGTTATTGGTGGCATCAGCGGCGCTGACCGCATAGGAGGCTGTGAGCCCAGCCCCGTCACCGTCACACAATGGCAGATATCCAGTGTAGACCACACTGCCATTCACAAGATCAAACCCAGCAAAGGTGCGAGGCAGGAGGGACTTGATGACCACCGAGCGTGTGTTCGGAGGAGAAAAGGCAGCAGGGTCAAACGAGCCGGACTCCCCTTGGGTAGAGTACGTCAACATCGTCCCCCACAGCAGCACGCCGGTGGGGGAGTACAGGTACGTGGAGCGAGCTTCGCTCACCAGCAAGAAGTCAATGTTACCGTTGGAGGGTGTCGGGTCTTGAATGACTCCGAAGTGTGTGCCGGCCACTGCGGTAGCACCAGAAATATTGACGACAAGCTGCGTCACCACGCCACTGTTCGAGGCGACATCAATGACCAGGTCGTTGGAGGCAGTGGTGTAGACAGCGGCAGTGGAAGAGGGGTCGCCTGAGCCTGCGGACTGGACAGGGTAGTACGAGACTGTGTACGATGTCGCGTCCCAATACAACACAGAGGATTGGTATGTGAACAGGACGCCTACGAGGGTGGTTGCTCCATAGAATACAGGCACCCATGAGACAAACGTATCGGCCTGAGGCCCTTGATAAATCTCAGCAAAGACGACGTTGCCGGTGAGCACATCAAGAACACGCAAAGAGCCAGTCTGAGGGACGACGAACAACTCGAAGCGGCCGGTGCTGGGGCTCTTGATGAGCGCAGCGCCGATGCTCTGGCCACCACCGATAGGTGTCGTCCAGTTGGATCGGTTTGTCGCCAAGTCGAAGCCAAAGATCGACCCACTCGTTGCCAAAACAAACGTACCGGTGACCGGCACCACAGTGGCTTCCACAAAGTAAAACTCCATGACATCTCCGGCGCGCAGGGCGGTACCTGCTAACGGCGAGTAAGACTGGCCGGGGGTGACACCAGTGCTGAGTGAAAACAACGCGACGGTGGCACCGGTTGGCGGAGTCGTGTCGTACAGCACCGCACCAAAGTTTTGATTGCGAGTCAATCCAAGTTGATAAATCTGACGACCGCCACCGAACGAGTTGTTCCACACGGCAGCACCTGTCTGGGCGTCGATGCCGAATAGTGTGGAAAAGCCAGCGGTTTCTGCAAGGCAGTGGGACACCACACGTTGAAGCGTATCGTGATAAAACACATCATCCGCAAGGACGTATCCAACTGGGCACGTGAACGTGTACACGACACTCGCAAACGTGGGGTTGGTGGATTTGGTGTCAATGCAGGCAAAGCTGGTGCCGGCATTCTGCACGACGCATGCCAGGTTGTAGTCTGATAGCACAAAGGAGATGGAGTTAAGAAAGTCGTTCCCTGCTGGTTCAACACCGGTGGTGTTTGCCACTTGACGGGGTTGTGTGGTACTGACATCAAGGAGGATCAGCGATGCGGTGGAAGAGCAACCAATGGCGATGAGGTTATTGCCAAAGCCGCCCATCCATGTGCCATCACACGTTCCGCCGAAGCTGACTGTGTGCCGTTGTTGCACACCAGACAGCGCATCGATAATGGTAAGCGCGTACACGTCGTTGCTTCCGAACCCGACACTGACGGTGAGAGTGAGGAACATGTCACGACCAGAGATTTGAACAAGAGTCGAATAGCTAAACGCCCCACTGTCCGATACACCGAGGTTAGGGTTGAAGATCCATGAGGTTGGGGCTTGTGGGGGCACGACAAACGGGCCTTGCACAGACGAGCTGGGAAGGGGTAACGGTTGGAAGCTGTACCCTGCAGGTACCGTTGGAGGCAGCACCGAGGCAATGTACTTTGGGAACTTCAGCGGAGTTGGGAACGGGAGGGCGGAGTACGCCAAATTGTTCGATTGGAAAAATACGACCTGACCCTCCTGAACCTTTGCTTGGGTCGCATCGGAGGTGAAGTAATATTTCAACCCTCCGTCCACTGTGGAGATCACATACTGAGTCACATCACTTGATATAATAAACATTGGCGCTGGGCGGTTGGATGGGGCATTAGGAAATCGCACCGAAGTGATGTAGTTGCAGCCTTGAGCAGACACGTTAGGGGCCGACCACATTGTCTCTCCAGAGCTGTGATTGAAGCCAATCACATTCCCATTGATTTCCGTCGCGTAGACGACGAGCTGTGTGTCTGGGACGGGGTGCAGGCATTGCGCGGCAATTGGTCCGGGGCTCGTGGACTGCCACACAAGACGATTGATCGTTTCGTTGGTGCTCACTTGGAGGGATAGTTTCACGATGTAATTCCCTGCAGCGGTAATCAGTGCTGTGCCATCGTTGAGCGGGTACAAGCTTTGAATGCCTTTGCGGCTGTAGAGCCACACCCACAACATCTGACCCGTGGTGACGGACAATGACACAACACCTTCGGATGTGTATCCGAGAAGTTGCTGTGCGGTGTTTGGCACGGTGATGTCATACTGGGGGAGGGCAATACCAGCGAGACTCTTCAGCACAAAGAATTGATTGGCATCGTTCACCCACGCTAGCTGAAAGGTCGGGGTGACGGTAATGCCGTACACAGCTCCTTGCACCCCGTTGATAAAGACAGTGCTGTTGTCCGCAGTCACGAGGAACGGCGTGTTTGGCTGAATCGAAACTTTGCCAAGAGGGGAAATGACAACAGCCGTCATGCTACGTGTCGTCACGTCGATGCGGTACACGCACCACATGTCCACGAACACGGCGTAGTTGCCGACCAATGAGAACGGGACAGGGGCAGTGAGAGGATTCCCAGCGGCCACGTTGCACGCATCCGTGCGCAGGAACGTGGAGAGGAGTTGACCTGAATTGGCATGGTACAACCGAATTTCATAGGACTCAAACGAAAAGACGACGGGAACAGCCGGTGATCCGTTGATGGACATGACACGAGTGTAGACAGCAGCCGGACCATTCACCGCCACAGACCAGTCGTGTGCGATGGAGTGCAGTTGCGTCATGTACGGATCTACGGAAACGATGGAGAGAACTTGAGACGCTGGGTCGATGTAGGCATCCCAGAAGAAACTGCCTTTGTGCAACCGAGGGGAGAGCTCTACCGCGGCCGGAGTCATGGCGGCGATGAAGAACGCCTCCGTTGTCGCATAGAACGATGCTGTAAATAGGGAGACGAGGATGTCAGACGCCGATGCCGGCACCGCAAACGGCGCCGACTTCAAGGACGTGACGGAACGGACCATTCCTTGGTTACTTGTCTGGGCCGCCCATGCAATCGATCCGGTCGTCACGTTAATGGCGTAAAGGCCAATGCCGCCAAGCAGCAGGAGTCCATTGCTCAGTGTTGTGGTCGCGAAGCGGTCTTGTCCTTGGAGGAAGGTGTACGGAGACGCAATAGAAGTGTTCCACAGCAGGCTGCCGGTCACATCGTTGTACGCCACCAGCTGCATCCTGGAGTTGAAGGCGCCGGCTTCCACCGCGCTGATCAGAACGAGTCCACGCTCAATGGCCATGGTGGGGTTGTAGGTGGTGCTCGAGGCGACAATCCATGCGATCTTGCTGTTGAGTGTGGTCGTGTTGGTTTCGATCTTGTACAACAGTTTGTCCAGATTCAAGTACAGTTGAACAGAAGGGTCATTGCTCTCCGACTCGAGGCGCTTGACCAGCAGACTGTTGATGGTGACCGAGGCGCCCACTGAGACGTTGACGATCGGGGCGACGGTGCTGGTAAGGAAGTCGACACGGAACACAGCTACGTAGTTCTTAAGAATATTGTGGGAGCATGCAAAGTAGGCGGCTGTCATGTTCTTGTACACGTCGAAGTCGTTGGACGTTGCCGCGGCCACGCCGTATTGCAGCGAGCTGCGAGATGCGGAGCAGAGAATGTCCGGTTGAGACGGACCATTACCGGGGGAGACCACCAGTGTTGTGTTGGCTTGGGACGGTGCGTTCATGGGAATGCGAATGACCTGTAGACCAAGAGTACCGACCACCACCAAATATCCCTGGCCAACTGCGTCCACTGGCTCGAAAGTCTGAGCCACCTGCGGTCCGTTGACTTGGAGAGCAACAACGAACGTCTGGGCCCCGGTCTGCAGGTTGAAGCCCACCACTTGAGTCATGGTCACGCCAACGAGAATATCACCGGGGAGGTAGTTGATCAGCTGGAAGAGGTACGTCGAGGAGGAGGACGTGTTCCAGAGTGCAGCACCGTTGGAGGCACGGTACGCGTACAGCACCTGACCGCAGATGAAGACGAACACGGCGGTTGCAGTAGAGTTGCCGACAATCTTGCTGACCGATGAGGAACACGCACAGCCACCAATGTCAATAGGCGTGCGCCACGTCGTCACCAAGGACACTGCGTTGTATTCTTGCACGACGCATGCACCAGTGTCCTCGCTGATGTGGGGGGTCAAAAACACGCGATCCAGGAATAGGTTGTCATTGG
Source organism: Bodo saltans (assembly GCA_001460835.1). Taxonomy (NCBI): domain Eukaryota; phylum Euglenozoa; class Kinetoplastea; order Eubodonida; family Bodonidae; genus Bodo; species Bodo saltans. The sequence goes on along the minus strand of CYKH01001896.1, from coordinate 19,038 downwards.
AGGTGGAGCTGCCGTAGGAGATCGCGAGGGAGGAGCTGACGGAGAATGCCTTGATGGTAGCCGCCTCAGGGTACCCACTTTGCGGAGTAGGGTAGGGCGGAAGGGCAGTGGGAATTTCTGGCTTGGGAATAAAATTCGGAGGGACTGTTTCTGCGCTGAAGGGGTTTGTTGGGGACGGTGCGGGTGGTGTGGCGCCACGATTCAGGAACATTGTGGGGACTTGCACGCCACTTGCAGACTGATGCGTTTGCCCCACAAACAACGTGCCAGGGAAGTAATACAAGTTCATGTTGGTCAGGTAGGAGAGGTAGAACAGGCGGCGACCAAGTTGAAAGATGTCCAAGGCGGTGACAGTATTGGCGCAGGAGACGTATAAAATGCCGTACCCCTGGTCAATCAGCAATTGGCTGCAGTCTTCATCGTTGATGGTGACTTGCCCTGCAAGACGCCAGCGTGCCTTGGCAGTGTTCGCGTCCAGCGTCCAAACATTGGACGCAACTGCCACAAAAAGTGTCCCATCGTTGGAGAAGACAATGTTGGAGGTGGTAGGGAACTCACCGTTGTTGATCACCGATGCACGCACACACCATAGCAGCCGCTGCGTAGCATTTAGCGACACATTCAGGGAGATTCTACAAAGGGAGGTGGTAGGGAACTCACCGTTGTTGATCACCGATGCACGAACGCACCACAGCAGCCTCTGCGTAGCATTCAAAGACACATTCAGGGAGATTCTACAGAGCCCGTTCGTGGTGGAGAGAACATAGGCGCTGTTATTGTAGAAGGTGTACGTGGCGATGTTAGGGAGGCCAATATTCCACACGTAGGTGTTGTCAAGGTCAATGACATTCAGCGCGGTGATGCCGTCGTTGGTGAAGACAAACACAATTGGGTTGTATCCTTTGTTTAGGTTTTCAGGGGACGACAATGTGCTGGATGGGACGACGCCGATAATCTTGCTCGATGTCGTGTACAGCTTGCGGACGGTCAGACCGAGGGGAATGCTGATGCTGAAGATCTGATATTGCGTGTAGAGGTACGCCACGCCGTTGTCGTCATCGACAACGGGCGTCGACGAAATGGTGAAGGGAAGTGGGATGGTGTGCATCGTCAGGGTATTCTCGATCCGAAAGAGGCACGGAAGGCTCGCTGCAAAGTAGGCGTTCGACAGGCTTTTGTCAGCGGCGAAACCGTTCAAACTTGGCGATGCCAGCGAAGTGTTCGCTTTGCAATCGTTTGTAATTAACTTCGTGGCGATCAGAGAGCCGTTGTAGGAATTGTACGCAGCGATGGCAGAGCTCCCAATAACATCCAGCAGAACATTATTGGCGAAGCCAAACGGAGCTCCCACTTGAGCGTTGAAGGGGGACGGGTGCTCCCAGATGGTGTTCCCGTTGCGATCCACGGCAACAGCACTTCCCGAGGCGCCACTGTTTAAGAACAACACTGCGTCCTGCTGGCCAATGTACTGCGCATCCATCAGCGTCCACGCGAAGGTGAGCGACACGACCAGAAGCCCGGCTTGCGTCTGCATCACGAGAACGTTTTCTTGCGACGATGAGGGATAGACTCCTTGCAGGACCGACAACGGACCAGATGGACCAGTGTACCCAGGAATGCCCATGGACTCCGACATGACGCCATCGAGAATATTCACCAGCTGAAGATTCCCGTTGGAGATCACGGCGAGTTGATTCTCCGTTAATGTGGAGACCATCGGCACGGAGGAGTCGAGGGGGGTCTCGGCCCAACGTGTGGGGACCACGGCGGTGTAGTACGGCACAAGGATTTGGTTGTCCATGAACACAGTGTTCACGACGGTGCCTTGCAGCGCATTCAGGACATACACGTGTGTTGGGTCGAGGAGCAGGACGTAGCCACCGAGGATGTCCTCAACAACCAGTGAGGGTAGCAGACCATCGGGAAAGTACGCGGGAAGCGTCTTCCAGGAGATGTTTCCTTGGAAGGCAGCGAATGCGCCGGTGGTGCCCACTGCAACGATAGATTCGTGATACTGGGCCAGCATCACGACATCCCCGATGATGGTTGTGGGAGCATTGACGGTCCACATGGGCGTCTGCTGCTGTCCAATCACGTCGAACGCGGCGAGAATGGTGTACGACGCGTTGCCGTACACAAACGCAACGTTGGCAAGCGACGAGGCATACGAGAAGATGGTTCCAGCTTGGACGGTGCCGCCTGCCGGGATGGGGTAGATCCAACTCGGCACGGAGGTGTTGGCGGCGAAGCGAACGTACAGGAGCTGCTGCGTTTGGCAGAGCTGCGCGTACCCTTGCTCACCTGGTGCGGTGTAAAGTTGGAAAATCTGTGAACCAGAAGGGCAATTCAGCATCGTGGTCATGGCGGTGAGTTTGCGCAACGTGACGTCGTACACCAACGAGCCGTACAAACCACTTGTCGCGTTCTTAAGCGACAGAATCAGCTTCTTCTTCAACTGCAGCACCGTGTACTGCGCAGCAGCAGCACCTGCTCCAGTGTTGGCGCCATCCACCACTGCAGCGAATGTCAGGCCAGCAGCAAACTCCACATACACTTGCACTGCGCCGGTGGTGATGCTGCACACATAGAAGCCATTCGTGCAGCCAATCACAAACGACAAGTCATCGCCGATGGTGGTGAGGAATATCGTTGAGGCGCCGCATTGTGCATTGAATGTGAACACCGCTGCTCCATTCGTCGCGTTCATGCCGCGAATGAGCGAGGACCCGTTGTTGTCGCTGCGGAACTCAACGACCATCTGCGCAACAGCGCTGACGACGACGTTGGGGCCGGTCGGAATGGAGTATCCGTTGTCCACTGCCCGGTCCCACAGAAAGACGGGGGTAGGTTGGGGGAGGTCCTCTGCCGCTGCAAAATTTATAGTGCCGACGGCTAAGCACACTGCAACAAAAAGCGTTGCCAGGAGGGATCCGTTCATTTTTTATTTTTTGATTTCACTTTCACGGTAGGGGATGACGGCTTGTCAAAAAACACACAGAATAATCACGAACTGTTGCGAAACACTCGAGTTCCTTCTCTCTGTATTTACTTCACTCTTCGACTATTCTCCTTTAGTCAACACAACGAACTTAGGAAAAAAAAAGGAAATGACGAAACATGGAGAAATCCAGACAGGAAGGATATGCATGGGTGTGGCACGTGTTTCGTTGGTCTCTCAGAAGCACAGAGGTTTCACAACACAAAGTACACACGTTGCAGCCAAAAGTGCTTCTCTTTCTTCCCACTCACAACAAACACAATTCAGCACACTCGAGTCTCCACCGCAGTTTTGCTGCAGATCGCACACAAAAAAGGCGTGCGGCAACAAAAAAAAGACACAACAACCTCATGCAGGAGGGGGAAAAAGAAATAAAAAAAGAATCAACAATTCGAGCGAGCCAAGCGAGTATCTGCACACAACCTCCGCGCCAACAATAAAAAACGTGCGTATTGCTGACATAAATGCGGAAATGAAACTCATTGCGTATGCAGAGTAGAAGGATGAATGATAGAAATGGAACAATCGAAAGAAAACAGAGGGAGGGATACCAAAGGAAAGAAACATTTGCGTTGAATGGGAACACCACCCAAAAATTGTTGTTGGCATGTGTCACACAAGAAACAGAATTTGCAACTGTAACCTGAAGGTCACACCACACCGAGGGCCCATTCCCCTCTTGTCTCTCCAGATCCACCCACTCATCGACCTACTTCCACCACGCCATCGCCATCCTTGTCCTTACATCACGCACGATGAAATATTCCTACCAGCACCTCTCGTCTCCGCAATCCCCCACAACACACGTCAACAATACAAGAAAAGAGGAGAGCTTCTCTCTTTCTTTAGTGTTGTGATGCTTGTGGACTCAAAAACTCTCGTCCTCCATCACACCACAGAAGAAGTTTTCCTCTTCACTCACAGCTTTCTCGAGACTCCGTGAACTTGCTGAATTCACACACACGCCCCCACCCCTCAACACACACAATACCGCAAGACACACTTTTTTTGTGTGTGTGAGGGGCAATGGAGGTTTCTAGTATCTGAGGACGCACTCCTTCACCAAAGCGAAGTATTCGTCGGAGAACAACGCGAGTTCTTGATGCTGCACGTACGTGAAGGTAGAGCAGCAAGTGATGCGTGACATCCAAATTGCAAACCACAATGTGAAGATGAGCAAGAGGCTCTTGGCAATAAAGAGGAAGATGCTCATGCTGTGGATTTCGACGAAACTCTAGGTTGTGGTTCGCAACGTGATAAAAGAAATGCTTTGATTTTGTGCTTCTAGTTTTGTGGTGCAAACAGAGCAAATGAGGAAAAATAGCAATACTCAACCAGGGAAAAAAAGCGTGAACGTTTTGAGGAGAATTTTGTTTCTGTTGACAGCACATCGTGAAGCACGATTCTCAAGGGCCATTTCGCCGCAAACAAAAAAAAAACACAAAAGAACCACTCCCATGGCTTTACTAAACGCCAACACAGCTTCACAAAAACATCCTCTGAAAACAAAACTATATTCAATGCAAAAAGGACTGCGTCGTATTGTAAAAATAAAAAATAAAAATCGACATCATCTTTTTTGGTAATTGTGGTGAATCACTCCATCGCAAGCGATTCTTCCCCTTTTTTAAAGATGGGCACGCAACAAGGAAATATATATGGGTAAAGAGGAGGAGCACGAGAAAGGCTCCCTCAACAAAGAGGGTTGACGTTCTATTCAAACCAAAAAAAAAAAGGGCAACAACATGGAACTCACAGTGCTGCTGTTTCAAGAAGAGCGTCTGTTCGACGTGCTCACACGAACACAAAAGAGAGAGCGAGGGCAAAACGTGATGCTTCTACTACCTGTATGTTAATTAAATGCCGTCTTCAAAACAACACCTAGCAACACATCAAAAAGAACCTTAAACTTGCAACGCTTTCACCAGAAAGACACTTTCTTCCTCTTTTCTTGTAAAACTGTTGGAACAACATAATTATCGAACAACCAGGAACACGGCGCGCACAACTGGTTCATTGAGTTCCTCAACAACTGCGCAAGCATTAAATTGCGCATCAAGGGTGTCTTCAAACCAACACCCTACTACACGGAGAAAAAAAAAACGTGCACCTCAACGCTTTCACCAGAAAGACACTTTCTTCCTCTTTTCTTGTCAAAACTCTTGGAACAACATAATTATCGAACAACCATTAAGAGACAGTGTTTTCGCTTGCTTCCACAGCAATGCACTTCTTCATTGCAAGATGTGCATAGTGCATCGTTGGCTGGCATCCGTCAGCACCCGCCTCGTCGTCGAGAGTCAGCAGCCGGGCCTCACTGATGCGGCCGGCGGCGATGAGCCCGAACACGCGATTGACGCGGTCGACCGCGTTGCGCTCCTCCGAAGTGGGGCCCGCATCCACAGCACGCGGCAGCCGCGCGGTGTACAGCGGCTTAAGCGGGGCCGTCATCTGGCCATCCGCGTGCGCCTGCGCAACCTCGACGCCGGACAGCAGCTCCCCGCGGAAGAACGCCGCGACGTCCACCGCCTCGGCCATCACGCAGCCCTGCGTGTCGCGCTCGATGATCCGCGAGTCGAACAGCGACCCCACGCCCAGCGCCTTGCAGTGCTGCATCAGCGC
>CYKH01001895.1:0-25479 GCA_001460835.1 Bodo saltans | reverse complement strand
CTCCTCCTTGGGGTGTTAACTGCGCTTGTTGCGACGAAAAACTACTGGCAACTTTGGTAAGCAGAGCACCTGCCTGCGGAGTGGTGAGAGCACTACCCTCAACTGTCGCATCTTTTCCACTTGATCCAGACGTCGCCACGGAAAGCATGTCGCTACGGTCTCTTGATGCGCTGTCGCTTTGCATAGATTCGTCCCCAAGGCTTCGTTGTGAACGAGCTGCAGAACTATTGAGGCTGCTCGAGCCACCCAACTTCTTCTTGCTCTTGCTATTTGCAACAGACGATGCTCTTCTGCCGACAGAGGAGCCACTAGCATCCATCATGCTAGCCATGCGCGAAAGGTTTCTCTTGTTGAGCTGCCTTCCAGATTTACTATGCGTCATAGCGGCCACAGTGGCGTCCAGGTCTCCTTCTGGTTGTTCTGGGGAAACGGGTCGCGGGCGGTAGACGACACGTAACGTGGACCGGGAGCAGGCATCCATTGGGACTCTCTGCGGCTCTGGATCTGCGTGCCAGCTTCCCCAGCTATGCGGATCCGCGTGATGTTGTTGTTGTTGATTGTTGTTGTGTCCTAGGTGGTGGGACGTCATCGTTGGCTTACCAACTCCTACATCAGGCCCTTGAAACGCAACAAACAGAGCATCTGTCATTTGCTTCGTTGCCCATGTAATAGCGTAGGGCACAGCTTGGCGATCGAAGAAATGTTCTAAAATAATGGCGAAGGCGCTATCAAACACTTGATCTACGATTTCATCTGCGATGGACTGGGCGGGTATGGTGGTACTCAGATACGACGACCGCAGCTTGTCGAGAAATTCAATCTCAGCTGCGGTTGGTGGGGGAGGTTGTACATCAGCTGGATCCATTATTTCCCGTTGTCTTTTGCCTCACTACCTTTATGTTTGGGGGGCAACGAAGAAGAATGGGGGGTGGAGATTGGATTTTGCTGTCGCAAAGATGTTATGTGTGAATGTTATGTGTGAATGCGCTGCAGCGTAAGACTCACATCACCAATCGCCTTACTCCCACGCTCCAAGCAAAGCCCTGTTATCACAAAAGACGTCGCTTTCGTGCTGTTGTCCTCTTGATCATCATGTTCCGCCAGCAACTTGGCGAGTGCGATCTTTGTGCTACCTGCAACGTTTGCCTTGCTTCCACTTAGGCCCCACACAAAAGACAGAACCATGTCTTCGTTTCGGAGCAGAGTGCGATCGCTAGTTGTGGTGGAGATCGCCAACGCTGCTGCTGCACTGCTGCTAGGAGGCGACAAGCTGAACACACACGTCACACTGTCAGACTTTATATCCTCTAGCACTTTGACCACAGCACCAGTCACATGAACAGGCTGTACGAGACCATGCCGAGATGAGAGATACAACCGTAGCTGCTGTAACAAGGCGGGCCTGACAGCGGGTGAGGGGAAACAAACACGCACCTCGACTACAGTGCAAAGCGGCTGGGGATTTTTGCAGCGAGATGACGACACTGAAGAAGAGGAGGATGACGACGCAGTTAGGGGTTCATACGATAATGCAGTTGAACGCAGGAACGTCCACGCGGACACCCATGACATGGGAAGAGACTCAGCGACGCACAATGCTGCGGTTCTTGCTGCAGACGAGGCGCCCGCGGAAGGAACTGTTTGCTGCAGCAACGGGACTAGCGAGGCGGTTGTCGTCACGGATGATCCAGAGGCAGTCCGAGATGACGCCTTTTTCTTTGTCGACGTGTTATCCGACGAGCCTTGAGCGACGACGACGTACTGCGCGTTATCGCGATACACAACTCTCCCACTGTAGCTCAGCTGCCGGCATACTGCAGTTGATCCTGTTGACAGATTGACACCAGAATCCTTTGCTGACTTTTTCGAGGGCAGCTGCCCTGCGGAAGCAAGACTCGCAGCGAGCACATTGCGTGAGCCCAGCACCACCGGGCATGTCGGCGGATACGTCGGTTGTATTTCCGCAAACCATTGCAGTGCTGTTCCCTTCACCCCTCCTGCTGTTGTTGTTGCGCCTCCTGTTGGTGTTGTTGTCTGCCCTAGGAACTGGTCACTTGCGGATTCACCCAAGTCTCCACAGACCACCACTGCGTCAAAGAACACACTTGCGTCCACGATAGGATCGCCCAGTCGGACCTGGGACAGGTACTCGACCATTCGTTGCTGCCGCACGATTGCCGCTTCCTTGGCGACAAACGACGAGGAGGTTGCACTCACCGCAGGGAGGCGAACGCTCACGAAGCACACGTTGGACCGCCCGATCCCAAGGGCCACCGCCAAGCCACTGCCAGGTGCCGATGCGTGCTTGGTGGAGCACGAGAGCACCTGCGCTTGAACGGACGACACATGCACAGCAATGTGATCTTTCGCAATCACAATTAATGCATCTTCAGCATCCTCATCGTCGGACGCAATGCCTTTCAGCAATCGATACGAGGCGTTGTTGTGCTCACGTTTGCGCAGCGCGGCACAGATGTGCTCGCCGATGGCCATAACAGGTGTGACTGCAATGGACGACATCATTGACGCCGCCGATTTCTCTTCCGCAGCTGCTGCTCCAGTGCTGACGGTGCGACGGCGCTGGGAATTCTTCTCCTTGTACTTCTTCCTCTCCTCGGAAAGCCCACCGACTGCTTGAAGGGAGAACACGAGAATGTCTTCCATGCTCCCAGCGGTGGGAAGGTGCATCGTTGCCCAATGATAAATGGCGTCCTCGCTGTGAAACGGCACACCACCTAAGTTCCAGCAGCCGACCCACATGGAAAGAGTTTGAGTGGGAACGGAGGTCACCGCGATACGAACCTCTCCTTCAAGACGCAGTCCGTTGTTGGATGAGGAGGATGTAGAACCTCTTGGGGAGGCCAGGGGCGAGGAGGATGCTGCATTTGTATTTTCATGAGGAAGGAGACCACCACGGGAGGCCAGGGGCGAGGAGGATGCTGCATTTGTATTTTCATGAGGAAGGAGACCACCACTGCGAGGGAGGACCACCGCCTCTGCACCCACACCATCGATAATCGTGTTACACTCCGCCACACCGCCGCGTGCAACATCAGATCGCTTGTGAAGCGGTAAAAGCCAAGGGGCGTAGAGACGCTTTGTGGGCCGCAGCGTCTCGAGACTGTTGATGAAGTGTTGACGCTCTCCAAACGAAGGGAACAACTCAGCGTACACGTAAGGCTTGACATGAAATAACACAAGCAACACCAGCCTTGGATCCCGAAAGCTTGGCATGATGTGCAGCAGTTCTTTTCCGTAAAATACTGTCGCTTTTTTGTTGGAAGGATGCACAAACTCAATCGACCCTTTGAAGTGGTCCACTAAGAGGAAGTGCACATCGTCTGACGACGTAGCGAGGCGCGTTCCTTCAGAGGACGACGACCACGCACCACCAGCGAAGAGGAGGTCACGCTGCGCCACGGACATGTTTCCGTCCACCACGCGATTGTTCTGCAAGTCTGCAGCGATGTGAAACTCTTCGGATACGTCGACGGAGGTTGCTGTTCCAAGAAGCAATTGCGGTGTCGCTTTAAAGTAGTGTTTCAGGAGATGGTACTGAGGAACTTGGCGGAGAGGGACAACAGAGGAGGGATCTCGGCGTTGGTCGGCCATACTTTGTGCAGCATGAAACCCCCCACCTGTCCCGCCAGCGCTGCCCTCCTCCGCCATCCGCATAAAATTAGAGGCAGTTTGCTGTGTGCCGCCGCCACGAGGGGAGCCTGGTGGCGATGCAGCTCCCGCCCCGTTCGCTACGTCATCTGTTGGGTGGGCGCATAGCAGTCGAGTTGCTTCAGACCGAAGGACCAGGTCATCCTCAGAAGGCTCCTGCTTCAACTGAAACAGGGCATCAAACGCAACCCCTGGTGCCAACGGTTCTTCTGTGTTGTGATGATTGGGCAACTCTTTCTCAAACTTAGCTTGCAACTCTTGAGTTTTCGTGTCTTGCCACTTGGCCACCTCCTTGGCAGCGAGCGTGGTCACCTGAGTCGGCATCGGGCCGTCTAGGGCCGTCATGCAAATACTAAGGGAGCGTAATGCAGCGAGGGCTTTGGTGGTATGTGCCGCAACATGATGAGTGGCGTTCACATCGACGTGATGCACAGACTCTGTGGAGACGGATTGGGCATCTGGTGGTGCGTACAGCCCAGCTTCATCATCGAGCAGCAGGAATCGAGGCGCTTCACTGCCGAAGTATTTTGCCCATTTCGTGGGGATCTTAGGAATCACCGCACATCTGAGTTTCTCCAACCACTCCAGTTGCAACGGCCGTGTCGCGAACCCAAGTACGACTCGATTCTCGGCGGAATCTTTGTTTTTGTCTTTGGTTGGCTTGCGAGGCGTGACGGAGGTGATCAGGATGCAGTACTTCATCTCGCCCACCGCGAGTAGCTCCAATCGTGCGCCGTAGAGATAGCACGACCCTAGGCACTGCTCCTTCTCATTGCCACCACCGGCGCCAGGTGGTGCAGCAACGGTGGTCCCGGTAGCAGCGCTGAAGTACACCAGATAATGATTCGTCACATACGCATCGACTTCATAAAACCCACCACGATGAAACATGCTCCTCCGAATACGTAACTTGAATATCCTCCCAGCAAGTTGTGTGTCAGCAGCAGGGATGTCCCCTCGCTTAATGCGGAGGGAAACGGATGCCTGATACATCGCCTGGTCTTCGGGGAGATGAGCTGGGGGCCCTTCTGGTTGCCAACGACGACAGCGCACAAGCTCGTCGTGAAACGCAGTAAGTTCCCGCTGTAGAGCAGCTTGTAACTCTCTTGCCTCCTGCCCCGGTGTAACGTCGCTGAGGAGTGGTGCTAGCGCACGCAACTGCTCCGCGGAAAACAATTCTCGCTGTTGTCCTCCTTTGGAGGTTGTATCTGATGAAGTGGAGGCGTCGGCAGCGGGTACAAACGAATTATCATCAGCAACGCCGCCCTCCACGGCGTCAGGTGGCGCTTCCCAATCATCACCCTCTTCTTCTTCGTCAGGGACTGGGGCCACGATAATGCTCTTACGACGCATAACGGATTGACGTCGCTTTGTCGCCGGTGCTTCTTCTTCTTCTTGAGCAAGAAGATTGGCAGAATCATCAACGGCGCCACGAGTGTCGTGGGCAACTAGCCCATCCGTCGCTGTGAATGCAGCAGCAGGGTCATCATTTTCTACTATGCTCACGACACGCCCTGGCCGTTTTTGCACTGTATTATATGGTTCGTTGCTCTCTGCCGGTGTTGCTTCAGATGCCGTTGTTGGCTGCTGGTGAAGTATCATCGCATCCAGCTCTGCAAACATGTCATCATCGTTTTCTGGCAAGGCACCACCCCTCGGAGGAGGCGTGGTGCGGCGGCTGATTGCTTCGGTATCCTCAAACTCATCAAGAAATGTGTCCACGTCGATGACAGCAGCGGCAGAGGGACGAAACTTTCCGACACTCGCATCGTCGTCCTCATCGTCCGGTGGGGGTGGTGGAGGAGGATCATCATCATCGTCATCGCTGTCAGGATTGCGTTGTTGTTCCTCCACAGCTTCATCCAATGCACGACCAAGGCGGATCTCCTCCCACGCGTTAGCGCCATCGTACACAACACCAGAATCCAGCACATACCCCTCCAGTCCAAGCTGAGCTTTGCCAGTCATGCGATCCACACAGGCATCCTCTGCTGGGTACTCCAGTGCTAGTGCTTTGTGAATCGCGGCGCGACGTGAGAGCAGTTGCCGCACATCACCGGACATGGTTGCCAGGACACTCTTTCCGATATCCCCGTCTGAAACGATCGTCTGAATACGTTGGAGTTCGGCAACGCAACGATCGTGCGCTTCCACCAGTTGCGTGTGCTCGACTGTCTTCATTTTCCGGCTGAAAGACGTACACGATGTCGTCCATTGCGCCAACAATGGTTGTGTCGAGGAATCGTTGACACCGAGATGGCGTTGCACGTCAATATCAGTTTTCAGAATATGAAAAAGGGCACCGAGCGGCTCCTCTACGGTTGCCATTGTGGTGTCTTGGCTTCGAATTTTCTTCTTGCGCTGCAACGATTCCACTTCGTCTTGATGTCGCCTCCACCGCAGCGGAAGAATCAATTGAAACACCCAAGGACCAACCACGATACGGTCAAGGTGGTGGAGCCTGCAGTTTGCGTGACCTTGTTCGATACGCTCGCCGTTGACATACACAACTCGACGGAGTCGTTCGCCGCCCTCATCCTCCTCGGCTCCGTCCTCGTCTTCAGCGACGCTGTCAAGAGTCATGGCAAGGTGCAGTTCAAGGTCCAACTCCGTCACACCAATAATACAATGATACGGCGCCACCTGATGCCACGAGAGCATCGCAGCATTGTGCGGTGCTGCCGTCGTCATCGGTGCAGCTGCTGGCGGTGGTGGAGCGTCTCCAAGGAAGTAGTCCAACTCATCCATCACAATGTTGGTGGTGGTGGTGCTTGGAGCTGCAGCATCCGCCACTGCAGTGGGATCAGGATCGGGGCTTGACACCACCACAGCACAACTCAGCGAAGTCCCCATCACGTTCGGACCATCCCACAAATTGTTCATCTTTTGTGGCAGTTCGGCATCGGGTGGAAGTGGCTGAGTGGTTGGATGGGGGATCAACACCAATCTTGGTACGTCTGAGTGGATTGGAAGCGCCCCAGCAGTATTTCTGAGCCGTGCAAGCGCACGTGCGCGCTGCTGACGAAGTGAGCGCTGCTTCGCATGACGATCTTCATTGCTCATTGTGCATTCTTGTAGCTCCTCTGTCAGCTCCACAAGGCGTTGAAGCAGCGCAGATTTGACACTTCCAGACGATGTGGCGGTTCGCTGCTTCGCCGTTTCTAAGACTTTAATTTGCTGCTTTACCGCAGCGAGCTCTTCTGTCAACAACTGCGCTTGTAGGATCGACGGGTCCACTGCACGCGGCAACGTAGGGTATCGCACATAACGCAGTGCGCTTGCTAACTGCAACGTCGCCGTCGTCGGGAGCCGTTCCGATGGAGAGGCGGAGACGCAGGCACACCAAATCAACTGGTGCTTGCCCAAGAGACACTGCTGTAACATCATGGTTAGGATGGAGTCCATAATCGGCAGTGCGTCGAAGGCACTCGCGTCGTACTGCCCAAAGGACGACATCTGCTCACAGCATTGAACCAGCGTGCGGATGCTCTTTGAAACGGAGCTTGTGTGTAATAGCGTTGTTGTCTCGGGTGGGAGGATTAAGCCACCACCGCTGCTGGAGTCGGTGGGTTTCAGAGATTCACGAAATGACGACGCTGCATCGAGGAATACGATTTCACTATATGCGCCACCTCTGTTGCTATTGGCAGAACCTCCTCCCGTTGATGTGCCAGAAGACCAGAGAAATAAATGTACCCACAGGTGGCCGTTACGATTCCTTGAGCGTGCGCGATCCGTCCCAACACTTCTCATAAGCTGAGCCTCCTCAATGAGTTGAAAAATATCCCCCGGCTGCTCAATCGCAACGCGCTTTCCCCCATCCGCGGAAAAACCACGATGGCGAGTCTGTCGCACTTTGATACGGCGATCAGGATTGGGGTCCAGCAAATCTCTTACCGTCTCATCGTAAACTTCTAAAATAGACACCTGTAAGCGCGCAGCGGACCCAGCAGATGAAGATGATGAGAGAAGCGTGGAGATGGTTTGCGGCAGTAAACCTGGTGCAGACTTTGTGCCCACGATGGTAAATGTTTTGCCGGTCTCTGCCGCACCGGCCGCTACGACGGTACTCATGATGCCCTCCTTCAATGCGCGCCGTAGAATAGGCAGCATCGTCTCTTTGAACGCCATTTGTTGTTGAGCGAGTGCAGGATCTTGCCCGTCCTTGGCGCCGAACATCGAAGGACGACGGGCTCGTCGGTAGTCAATGGCTTCAGGAACGTAACAACCGTCTAGCTGAACCTCCACCTTATCCAACGTCTCGCCTCTCGAGCTCTGAATGATGTCGTCGGACACAAGGGCAAGAACGGTGTCGGCTTGTTGGCGAATGCAGCCGAGTTGCCGCCCAGCGAACGTGCTACCACTACGCTTGCGGCTAGAGGAGGAGGTGCTGTTGTAGTGTCGCCGTGACTCGAGGAGCTTTTCCTCCGCATTGAGGGGGCGCACTCTCGCGATACAAATAGGAGAAAACATTTGGAACCTCACTGGGACAGATGAAGTAGGGATGTTAGTGTGAGGATTCCTCTCTCTCACTCTTTTATCAAATCAGTTTTTCTTTGTTAGCAGAACGGAGTGAGACAAACAACAACAAACACAAATAGCTGACGGCAGTACTATTCAACTGTACATCATTAATGGAAAACGATGCGGTTCAGAAGAAGAAGGCGTCTAGGAAGGAAATTGTGTGTGGATGAAATCCTTTCTGAAATTTGTTACAACATATCATCGCTTGACAGCGATCCTTCGCTTCCTTCCCATCGGCCCAGCGAAGTCTGTGCGGTGAGGCTGCGACCACTGCTGTAATGAGCCCGTTGTTGCTGCTGTGGTGGCGGCTCATCGTTGTTGTCATCGCCGCCAAAATCCTCCGCCAGGGCTCTGTTGGAAAACGATGAGGATGCGTTACCAAAATCTTTGTAGCTTCGTTCTTTTTGATACGGCGACGATAAAGAAATCGAAACGCTCGCACTACCTCCTGATGGAGGAGGAGGCACCTTGCGCCCACCCACGCTTTTTTGTTTTGTGACGTGAGCTTCGGGCAAAGCATCCACCATCTCCGTGTCGCTGGGATGCTTCTGGTACAGTGCGTCTTCCTTAAGCATATCTGGCGGCACCTCCCCGTAGTACAAGTCCACAGCTTGTGTGTGGTCATCGCCCGCAAAGTGGTCTTCGTCGAGCACACCGAACAGCGGCTCTCGATGCTTCCCCCACATAAAGTTTTCCCACAACACCAACCCGGTGTCGAACAAACCACGAATTGCAATCACCACGAACTGACCGATCCACATGTACGCTTTCGTGTTGTCTAAGTTGAGGGTTGGGTCGGCGGCAGAGGGGCCTTGGAGGCAGCACTGGATGGCAAGGAGGGTCATGGTGATGGTGGTGGTGAAGTTTTGGAATGGGACACGATGCGGCCGCCACCAGGCAACTTGTGTGGCGGCAAGGAAAATACCACCAGCAAGAACGAGGAATAGCGTCCTGCAGCCCTCCACCGTCGTCGGTCGCACGCACGTAATCACAGAGAAGCCTGTGAGAAGAAGCATTTGATACGGTACATACATCGTCCGCCCCGCACCTACCGTGACGAGCATTCTCCCAAACATTCGACGAGGTTGCTTCGGGTCCCAGTACCCAGTGGGAAGAAAGAAGCGCTGTATCATTGGTTTGATACGAATGAAGCCGTACTCTACGAACGCGACGCGCGCAAAGCGGCGAAGGACATAGAAAATGACAACAAATACTGTGACGATATAGGCAAACCCACCCGCACTGGCAACAGCTTCTGCAGCGGGGCTGTGAAATGCGATTTGCATCGTTCCGTAGCAGATGCCGCTGTGCAATGCCACCGCACAGCAGTAGCTCCACCCAGGGAACGCAGCAATCTCCGCGGCGTCGTTGAAGGTAATATCCTGTTTCCGTTGAATCAAAAAGGTGATGGTGAGATGAAGCACGAGAAACGTGCCGAGCAGTCCAAGGTTAAAGTACAAGACTGCAAAGTTGCCATAGTCCTTCATTGGGGCCAAGAGGTACATCAGTCGCATGGTCATGAAGTTGTCTAGGTTGGACCCACAGGACATCTGCCCCACCATAGCGATCAGATGCCCATCGTACACCATTGCCTGGGCACCCATCCAAGACGCAAGGAAGCCCTCAACACCGATGAGGACGGAGATGGCGCGTGCTGCTTCGATCTTTGGGGACAGAATGGTGGTGATTGAAATGTCGCCAACCAGCATTGGGTTCTCGCGAGGCGCGACGCAGCGGGCACCGTCGTAGGCTGCGGGGGAGACAAAAAACTGCACCGTCTCCTCGACGAGTAGTTTGTACGTGGGTGTGTGAGGGATCGTGCAGCGCATCTCATACTTGCTTCCTAGGTAGAGTTCACACGTGAGATTGACTGTGTGCAGCCAGCCGGATCGTTCTGGTTGCGACCCTGTCCAGAGTGGACCCGACGACACTTGCAGCGGAGCATCAATCGCCCAGCGGAAGGGGGAGGTCAGGTTCATCCATACCACCACATCACCAAGGCGTACATCAACATCGTCCACCTCCTCCGATGGCGTGGCAGAGAAGGCAGGAAGGAGACATGCCTCCCCCTCTCTTGGGAGTGGGAAGGTCGCGGTGTGTGTGGGCAGTAACGCCTTGGTTGCTGTGATGCCTGCAGTTGATGTAGGCTGGGGGCTGCCACTTGATGTCAGACGCACAGACTGGGACGCAAGCGGTGTCTTTGTTTGTCGAGATGCAGTTGTGCTCCACTGCGGAGATGAGGACACAGACCCACTCTTACCTGATCGACTGAAGGCAAGGGAGTTCGTCTTGGATGCAGCACCAGATTGGGTTGCCACCATGGTCCGTGACGAGGACAGTCGGGCAGTGTGTGTTACAGTCCGTGACGCCGATGGGGACATGGACTGAGTGCCACCAGTTGCTGTGGCGTTCAGATCCTTCGACACCGTGGGGCCAGACCCGGATACGCTTCTTGTGACCAACGTTGTGTTGGAGGGTGTGAATGCTAGCGTCGGTGAAGTGGAGTTGTTGAGGGGCGAGGTGGACACAGTGGGTGTGTTGGTTGACTTGGACACGTGGCGACTAGACGACGAGGTGGGCGTCTCTGGGGAGACCGAAGGAGTGCGGGTCGACCTCGACACATGCACGGAACGAGACATCGTCATACTGTTGACTGACTGCGAGGGGGTGCGGGTGGATTTACTCTGAAACATGGATCGCGATGGTGTCACGGTAAGCGCCGAGGGTGTCACGAGGGGACTCGTGGTGAGTGCGGAGGTGTTGATAGATACAGAGGGAGTGCGTGAGGAGCGTGAAATCACTCGTACCGATACGGATCCAAGGGATATGGTTGGTGAGAAGGATGCACGTGAAGTCTTTCCTGACGGTGATACGGTGCCACTAGCGGATCGAGAGGGAGTTCGGGAGCTACGTGAGAACAGCTGGCTCGTGGGGGTTCCTGGGGTGGGCGTTGCAGAGTGGGATGGCGTGTGAAGAGAGTGCGACAGGGACTCTGTGGTATGTCGCCTAGATTGGCTAGGTGATACGGTATGAATAGGGTCCATAAATAGGAACAGTGACGCCATGCACGACAACTCCCAAACGTGTCTGGAAGCGATAGCTTTGATTGAGGGTGAGGCGCACACTCTCGCGTCTGTTGTGCTTCCATGAATATTGCACTGACTTGCAGGATGTACAGCAACAATAGGAGAGCTGTCATTGTCGTCGTAGCTAACATTCGTGTATCGGATCAGCAAGCCAGCAGCTTCGTCTGTGGCATAAGTATCCGCAAGCGTAAGCACGCGCAGGGGTGCGTGAGTCACCCCACAAGATGCAGACGTCGTGGCGGTAGTATCGCTACCAACAATTGTGGTGTGCACACAACTCCCGGGAGTCACAACAATCTCGGTGCCAGGGGATGCGAATGGAATCGCAGAACTAGTGCTATTGACAAGGGTAGACGACATCAGCTCGGCATCAGCATGAGACGACGCCATCACCGACAGCCCCAAGGACTTCGTTCCATCGCTGCTGCGGATGCTCGATAAAGTGTTGTTCTCATATGTGATCACATGCACCGCATCAAGCCCAATGCTCACATGAGTAGTCGACGTCGTAGAAGACTCACGACTCATGACGTTGGTGTTATTGTCGAAGAGATACACCTCGATCCACGGCGCTGTATACAATGCCGATTCCGTGGCGTTGTTGTTGCCGCCATCGTTGTTGCCGTCCGTATCAATAATAGTTGTGACATTGACAACAGAGGAATAGAGAATGAATCGTTGATCGATGGTTGTGTTGGTCGCCTTATTGAGTCGAACAGCACCAATGAACGTGGTGTCGTCATTGTCGGAGTTCACGAAGCGCACCAGCGTGGTACTAAAGGCCTCAGGAACAAGCGTCGCGAGAATGCCTCCCCCGGCCTGTGGCGACGCGCAGCTGTTGGATGCGTTTGACCGGACGAGGAACGTCGTTGTCGACACAGACGAGTGCAATATTTCGAGAGAAGACGTTATGGTCATGTGTGCGCTCGTCTCGTTCTCAACACTAGTTGAACTTACGTTTTGTAAAGCATTAGTTTGCAGCGCACGTTGCACACTTGCACCAAATCCTTCTGCAGTAAACAAGAGTGCCCTCGTCGAAGAGACAGACGAGCCGAGTGTAATAAGAGAGCACTGAACACGCACTGAAACACTCACAGAAGTCAAGTACGCAGCAGCAATCGTCGCCGCTATGGCACCGGAAGGAGTTGTCGTTGTCGTCGAAGCAGAAGTTGTTGAGGAGAAAGCGTGTTGGTATCCCACAAGTCCGCTCACTCCTCGATCCATAACGTCCCCCTCAACGCTGATAGTGCACCGCTCGATAGATACCACCACCATCAATGCAGAGGGAAATGAAATGAACGTTGATGAATTACCTCCATCGGTGTCGTTGAAGAGCATCATCAGGGGCGAGCGCATGATTGGTGCCACGGTAGACGTGGTGGAAAATAATGTACTGTTCTCCACAACCCACAAAGCGTTCACTGTGCCGTACGATGAAGCCTTCTCCAGACGATTTTCGCTGCTGCTGTTCCCCGGCGATAAGATCACCACTGGAAGGGCAACGACCATGTGCGGGATCACAAAATTCATCGCAATCGTTGAAGTCGATGCAGATGATGTGGCGATGAGTGTGGCATTCGACACAGCGACGGTAACATTTACTGTTGGTGGAGTTGAAGAGGATGCAGTTGAGTTTGCTGCTGTTGCTGCGTCAGGCATCAACCACCACACATTCGCGCAGGCTGCTGTTGGCATTGTAGCACTGGTGTTGCTGTTGCTGTGATTGCTACTGCTACAGCTCACGCGCAACATGGAACTGCCGTTGATAATAACAGTAGTTGCTGCCTCCTCGATGAAAGTACCGCTCGAACTTAGATGTAGGAGTGGCATATTCTGTAACTTAATGTTGGCATGGTTGCTTGCAAAGGATGATGATGACGATGACGGTGATAACCAAGGAGCGTCATAGGTTGTGTTGAGACTGGTGGCATCCACAGTGATGGAGCACGACACTCCCACGTCACACAGCACTCCCACAGAAGCAACGTCAAATGTTGTATTCCGTTGTTGTTGTGATGCCGTGATATTCACGATGGCAGATAACCAAGCGTTACGCCCGGTAACGGTTGTAGTTGGTGTAGCATTCATGGATGCAGCGGCGGTATCATGGGGGTGAATCACGAACATTAATGTTTGATCACCACTACTGTCTACCGACGTCGATGAGAGCGGTGTGTAGGGAACCGCTATCGCAGTGGAGATGCCACGCCACTCGACATGACTGCTGCTGGTAGAGCAGTTGCGAGCGTCGTCCTCAACAACCATCACTTCGGCGATAATAAGGGACGACTCCCCAACAACAATTTTTGACGCAAAAGGCCATACTGTGATGACTGCTGCGGCAGTGGAATTTTGTTGCGGCACCACCGCACCCGCAGCATCCACTAGTCCAACCACACCGCCGACTGCAACATGAACCCTGTGGTGGTGAGACGAGTTGGTGGCATTGCTGCGACAGAACGATGAATGCAAGACTGCAGACGCTCCTACAGTGGACTGAGCCTCGATGCTGATCGACATGTTCGTGGTACTCACATTCCCTTCGGATCCTAAGAGGTCGGCAATACCACCGGATGAGGTGAACCAAACACCACCTACAGAAGTCACAATCGGTGCCACCACCACCACCACATCATCAGAACTGCTGCTGGAGTTACTATGGCTGCTATCAACAAGCGTTTCATTCAGCAACGCAATCATTGTCGCGTTATTCAGCGTCACTGTGACCTTACCCCAAATACCACCACACACGTCCCAAGATGACGACGAGAAGTCAGCAACACGTTCATTGCCAGAGCCGATCGTGTTGATAGGGGCGACGCCTTGCTGTTGGAGGAGTCGAGGGGCACATGTTTGATGTAGTTGGAGGGCGATGGAGGAAAGAATTCTTTCCCCATTGGATGATGATGAGGTTGTGATGCTGTTCTCCCGTGTCCCTGTTTGCACATACGAGGATAGAATGCTTCCCACGACACGAACGTCCAGCGTGGAATGTTTCAGCACTTCTGTGGCGCCTTTCAATACGCTCGCTACGGTGAACGGTTGCTGCTGTTGTGACACAAGAGCACCTAGAGTCGAAGAGGACAGCAACCACCGTCGTGAAGCCGCCGTCGCGGCGACGACGTTTGCGCGGACAGTATTGGAGGCCAGCCACGTTGTGTTGCTACTGCTGCTGGTGTTGCTACTACTATTTTTGTTGGAGCTGAGAGACACCATATCTAAGCCAATCGACACGGCACAAACTGTTGCATCAGCCGCTCTCCATCCAGACGTTTCAGGTGAAGAACCATCACTATCATCAGCATAATTCGAGACATCCACAGTACTGTTGTAGATGAATACGTTGACTGCATTCTTGCCGACAAACACTATCGTTGCCGTGGCGTTGTTATCATCAATTGTGTGATTGGTAAGGCCACTGATGTTCCATGAGAGTGCGGTAACCATTCCCGATGCCCACGCACCAAAGACAGTGTCCAACGGGGAGGCGACAATGGCAATCCCGTTCACTGAAGTCACACTGCCTCCAACCGCTGACGACGGAGAGCTATTACTGCTCGACGATAACATTGTGCTGTTGTCTCCGACGAATACTGTCAGCCCAATCACGGTGTTTGTGAGGAACAGAGAATCGGTTGAGGCATTATGAAGATGCGATGATGTTGTTGTATCGATTATGCTGGGGAGAAGGAGTGCAAGTCTCGGTGGCAAAAATAATGTGACGATACTTTTCGTCCATGAGTTCCACTCGCTTACATTCACCACATCATTTGTTGAGGTCATGGAGTCCATTCTGGACTGATTCGTGATCGATACTGAGATGTTGCTTGCCACCACCACCGATGGTCGCAGAGCTACGGTCGTCTCGTTTGTCGCATTGTCGTCGCTCGCATTTAGCAAGGACGAAGTCAGAGTTGACGTGCCCGACGTAAACCTCGGGGACACAAACAATTGACTAGACGATGACGACCACGCCTCGTCGAGAAGTCTCTCTGCAGTTGTTGTCGTGTTTGAATCTTCGAAGACTATCTGATGCCATAATTCCTCTAAGTACGTGGCGTTTGCTAACCGCCCCGCTACCACCGTCTCTTCCAAGTATGCTGAAGAGCACTCCCCCTCCGCTACTGTCTCACTGGTGTTGTTTATGCACATACTAAGAAACGATCGCCACATCGCATTGGTGCTCATTGTGGCGGCCATGCGCCACAGTGGTGCGAGATCAGAAAACAATCGTGGGGCAGCTGCGGATGTTGATGACGGGTTATCGCCTCCTCCCACGCTCGACGCCTCTTGCACTGCAATCGCCAGGGGCTCAAGCACGACATCGTGCATCAGCAGTCCATTCCACCACTGGTGAATCGGCCAGCAGGAGGGAGATACCGCTCGACGCAGGGGCAACGATGAGCTAACGTTGTTGATCTCGCCACTTTCATTGGTGCCACCACCAGTGGCGCCTCGCCCCACCACGATGGTCAGAGCATCACTACCACCACCGTACGTCGTCAGCGTCACGTTGCCTACTGTAAATTGAGCATCGACGCCAATGGTGCTGGAATTCACAAATAACCCTCCTCCTGCAATAGTTCCTGCCCACATCGTTGCATTGGTGACCAAAACCAACGTGACGTCACCTAAACTACTGCTGCTGCTGCTATGGTTGCCACCACTCAGCGAGGAGGAACTATTTGTGTAGTGGCACACATCGGTACTCCACCAGTCTGAGCGGTCTACTACTGCAACGTCACGAACAATCACACTGCCCCCAGCGATGGACACCGTGAGAGGGACAAACAACGGCACTGGTGGTGCGCCTGTAGCAGCAGAGACGCTTGTTGCGGAATGATTGGCCAGAAGTGACGCAACTGTAGACTTTGCTTCGTCAACATATGGAAACGAAAGCCAGAGAGGAGGGACATTCCTACTGTCGCTGCTGTCGCTACTATTCGTTTCGTCCAAGAAGAAGAGAGAAGTTCGATCACCATTCAGCACTGCAGACACATCTATTGCGATTCTAGTGCGGTTGATGCGCTCAGCGATGGTCACCACACGAAGGGATTGCATGGTAGAATTCTCAACAGAAACTTCAATCGAGCCGTCCGACTGCGCACCAACCGTAGAGGTAGAATCAGAACTGCTGTTGAGGTGGGGAAGAAATAGCGCAATGGTAACATCTGTGCTCGCAATCGAGCAATCCCTCAATACGATCCGAAGGGACGAGGACGAGCTCGTCAACGAAAACGAATCAATATCTGCAATCAACAGGACCTCCTCGCTACGGTTGGTGGAAGTTCCTGCTGCTGATAGAAGTGATTGGTTCATACAAGAAACCGAAATTTCGGTGAGTTCGGCATCCGCAAGTCCAAAGTGAGGCACAATCAGGGCCAATACGAAAAGGGATATCGAAAACCAATGCATCGCTGCACGAGAACGCAATGGTCAAAAGTGATGATCGGAACGATAGAATAAAAGAACAGGGGTTGTAGGATCTCTAGGAACAACCACTGAAAGAGCTTTGGGGAAAAAATGACTTAGGGAGCGTGTGTGTGTGTCCGCTTCTAGTTTATGCTCCTCTATTTATCTCTTGTTGCTCAACATTTTTTTTTTTAAAACCGGAAATCATCTCCGACATAATGCATCTGTGTTTTTTTTTAAAAGGAACGACATATTTCGTTGCAGCAACAAAATCAAAGAAAGTATCTTCACGGGGTTTCACAGTGCGTCTATGTGTGAGCGTGTTTACTTTGAGGTTTTGCCAAAGGCGCCGTCTCTGGGACCTAAGAGGGTCTTCTCTACCATCTGGATTCGGGTGACGTCTATTACACTGCTGCCACTTTTATCGTACGCAGCAAGAAATTCATAGTCTGTCAGCGCATCGTCGCTCAACAGCGCTAATGCAGTCGCAGCTGCCGCTGAAGTAGTCGGGGATGACGAAACCATTGTTGTCATGCCAACACAGTCGGCGATTAGTGGGGTGTAAAGACTGCGCATAAAGGTCGCGTCGACGGTTTGATTTGATGCGGGACGAGTTTGCTGTTCGTTGTTGTTGTTGTTGTTGTTGTTGTTGTGTTGATGTGAAGGAGAGACCGTGTAGAGTAGTGGGACAGCATTATGATGTGAAGAAGGTGCGGCTGCTGACACATTGTCGTGGCGTGAAATGGAGTGAAGACCAGAGCCATGATCGACTCCGCAGCCACCGAACTTCAGAAATGTTCGTGACATCCTTCTTTTCTTTGAGATCCTGTGGCAGCCGAAAGTAAAATAGGAAATGAAATTGTAGAGGAGAGGGAAAAAAAGCGTTGTGCCAAAGAAGATTTGGATCAAGGAAGCAAACAAAGCAGAGCCATAACGGCCAAAGGTAAAGTGACTGAATTCAAATCATCATCTGCCTCTCCCTATCCATACGGCAAGAAGAAACAGATGGAGAGAAAGGGAGAGCTTCTCGACAATGGCAACTTTGCTACAATGTTACTCTCTTTCCCAATGAGCTAAGCAGAGTCGGACGGAAGCGCACAAAAGTATTCGTGTTTTTGTTTTGATTCCACAACAATTCTGTTCAAGGGCTCGATTGCGATGCCTTCACGTTTAAAAAAAACCTGAATCAACATACACTTGAACGATTGCGCGCGAAAAAAAAGGGGGTAGAGGCACGAAAAAAAAGTAGGATGAAACCCCGTAATAGCCGAGAACGAAAAATGCATGAACACAGGCCATTATTCTTCCTCTCTTCCATCGCTTTGCCGTTGTTCATAAAATAAAGAAAAGATCGGCTTTCGCTTTTCTAAATGCCCACCCAAAAGCGGAAAGACAACCAAGCCATGCGCTTAGAGAGGAGCAACGTCTTGAACAACAATGAACACGCTTGTTCGTCATGATTGTCAAGCCCAAGAACAAAAAAAAGAGTCATGTTCACAACGCACTCAGGGGTGCCACAAAGAAAGGGGGAGACACATCTGGGAGAAGACAAAAAAAAAAAATGTTTTTGAAAAAAATGATTTGGAGCTTGGCGACTACATTTTCATTGGGAATGAAGAAAAACTGAAAAAAAACTGAAAATAAGGCGCTGCACATAAAGATATACACGAAGGAACATTCGAAATGAAAGATAACGATGTGATGTGTTTTGTCCTCTCTTTTTTTTCTCAGAAGATTGATTCACCTGTTCTACTACACAACTTGTTGTTGTGGCGTGGTTGGATGCCATAGTCCACCGAGGAAATGGGTCCCACTGTTCTGCGACAGCAAAGACGACGTTGTCGCGGTGGTAGAGGTCGACCCTCTGTGGCTTCGCTTGAATGAAACGTCGTCACCGCTGCCGTCTGGTGTGAACATCGTCGTCATTCTTCTTCTCGGCGATCGTGCTGGGAGAGGAACAGATTGTCTCCGACGAGCTTCTTCGTCGATGGGCGGGGTGAACTCGTTGGGTCGAAGTTTGTCGAGAAGAACAGGCCGTGTGGATGCGCGCATGAGAGACGACGTGCTGGTGCTTCCTGTGAGCTCTCCATTCGGAACGGCGTCGGCGAGGGGAATGTTGCCGCGCGACAAAACGCTTTGAAATGTCGATCCTGGGGGGATCATACTCATCTTTTTGGGTGGAACAAGGCTTGACTTTCTTCTCTTACCTCGTCCTCCTACTGCTCCTGCTTGTCCTTGTGTTGCGGGCTTCTCAGCAACGACGCCAGTAGAACCGCCAGACGCGGCCGCAGGTGGTGGCACGACAGTTCTAGCAAACTCGTCATCGTCATTAGCGGCAGCCCCAGCATCTGAGGCAGACACAACGGCAAGGAAGTCGTTATTCGCCGCCAACAATTGTTGTTGATGCATGCCACCGCCAGCGATTCGACGACTGCCAGATTCGGTGAAGCTATCTTGCAGCATTTCCTCGTCGTTGCTACGTGACAACGCTGCTGGAGGCCTCAGTGGATTCTGAGGCACCATGTTTGGCGTAGTCGGTTGCTCCGGCACAACTTCACCAAACGCAGCATCCACCGGTGCTGCAAGAAGAAAGGGGCGTGCCTTGTTGTTGTTACCGTGCACCAACGTGTGGTGGTGGTTGTGTCCCTGAGCGTTGGCTACGGCGTTGTTGAGTGAGGCGGCACTTTGTTCGCCTTCATCGCTGACCATCAGAGGTGAGACTGGCGGTCGAGCAGGTGGAGTGTGAGTTGCAGCTGGTGAAGGGGACGATGCGCCACAACAGGCTGCTCCCATCTTTTTTTTGTGTGTGTCTGTTTGTTGTTGTCGTTTTTTGGTTCTTCTGTGATCTCTTCCGATGATATCTCCTTCTTAAGAATATTTCCTAAATGGCTATGGTAAGTACTTTCGTCCAACCAGTGACGATCAAACGAAATGAGAGAGAGAGAACACAACGCACCGCCTCCGCGGAAAAAATGTGACAAATAAAAGAAGGTAAACCACAAACTCAAATCACAAACTTCTGAGGCTCAGCGGCAAGCCCAGGTCTCACAACTTCGGCCTCCTCCCACATCATTGCCGCGCTCTCTTCATCCTGCCGGGCTTCCTCGATGCGGCCCAGTCCCTCCAGTGCCTCCGCACGTAGCTGGTACAACGTTGGGCTCCTATTCGCATTCACAAATGCCATCGCCCGAGTGAGGTCATCGACACCTCTCTCGTAACTCTTCAGTTTTGTGTACACCATGCCTCGAGCAATCAACAGTGCGCCATACACTTTCCTATGCCGGTCTAACTTTAAGTTGAGCCCTCCTTCCGTTAGGGCACTCATCGCGCCAACTAACGACTTCAACGCAGCAGCAGGGTCGTCCTGGTACACTTGAATCTTGGAGCGGGTGTACAGCGACATGGTAAGCGCCATCGTGGGATCAAACTTTCCTTTCATATCCACGCCAAACTTTTTCTGTATGTGTGCTCGAACTTTCGGGTGCTCGAGCCACTTCCTGAACAGGTCCAAATCGCGCAAGTATCGATTCACAAATTCATGCGCCTTCTTGACGTCTTGATTTTCGTCTAGCAGCATGTGCGCCGCATGGAGCAGGCCCCAGTGACTGAAGCCGTTAAATTCCTGCCGCTGTGCCACACTTTCATCGGTTGTGCGTTGTGGCTGCAATAGGGCGTCCACTTGTTCTTCCATCGTCACTGGATTACCAAACGCCTCAAGCCTCCGCTTGTCTTCATCGACCGCTTTCAGCACATCGATGACAACGTTTTGGTCCTGAAATCCATCGTCGTCGATTTCATCGATGGCAGGGTCAAATGTGGAGGGGGGATCCAACCGCTTCACCTCATCGTAGACTTCATCAATCATGTGTACACCTGCGGCCTCGCGATTCAGAAAATTTTCCGTGGCAAACGATAGCTCTTCCGGCTTGTCGGGATGGGGGAGCTCTTTCATTTCTACTGTGTTAAGGCCATCCTTCCTTCGGACTGTCATATCGTACCCTTGCGTGAACATCATGGAGTTGCGCATCTCTTCTTGTATCGGCCACCATTTTGCTTCCTCTCCACCGAGCACATCAGGCATTGCCTCGTAGCCAGCACGTTCCGCGTCAGTGGCTCGATGCACCGTTCGGCGGCGTGCCTCGACTGCACCTGTGAGCTGCTCCACTGTCGTGTTGCCTCGTGGTGTCGTCTTTGGTGCGGCTGCCGCCACAGCAGCTGCGATTTCAGCTCGGTTCGCTACGGCAGTGGTGGACGCGTTGACCGGATGCGAGGGGGGTGTTGCGGCTGATGTGGAGGTGCTGCTGCATCGACGTGTTGTGGTAAGAAGCAGCGATAGAAACGCTCTGGATGATGTGGCCGTCGCTGCGCGGTGGGCAACTGATCGCATTGCTGAATGGTAATAGTGTTGATCGCTTCCCTCTTTTTGCCCCCCTATGTCACTTTCCTTGTTTTTGGTGTAGTGTGAAGAGGAAACGTTTAAGGAGGCGGGAAAAAAGCCACAAACAAAAAAATAATAAAAACACGAAAAAAGTATCTCTCTTTAAAGTTTGTGTGATCTAACGTGTCATCTCAACTGTCACACAGTAATCTATCACACACAAACACAAGACTTTTCTGTTCGTTCGCTTGCTGTCTAAATTTGTGTGGCACTCACTCCTCCTTTGTGTTTTAGAGACCGCATCTCATCTACTGATGGTGCGGGGATCCTCGAAAGGCTGTTGGTGTGGACGAGAAGCGTACACGCTGTGGTGTACTTGCCAACGCCAGCGATCGTTGGCTGGGAGACATCGGCAGCGCCTCGATACCATTCTCGTGGTGATGCTCTTCGTCTAAAAGTGGATTGTGATACGATGATGGGTCAGTAGTACTATCATCGTTCATGGACGCAGTGATCCTGCGTTTGGTGCTACTTGACACTTTCAATTCTGAGCTCGACGCCGACGGTGACGATTCAGCAAACAGGTCCCTTGCTGCCCCGCCTGTTGGGGCTCGGGCTGCTGCATGGTGGGACGTGATGCCCAGCGCGTTCACCAGGTACGTCAAGCACCCAGCCGCGGTCAACCGCTTGCTGCGATCGGTGGCCAACAACAACTCGGTCACTTTGTGCAACACAGTTGTGCTGGAGATCAGAAACGGGCCTTGTGACTGAGGTAAGAAACAATGCCTGCTGTGCTCTTCGCACTTGCAAGACGGTTGGTACAGTCGGGCGAACATTAACAGCTCGTACAGAGTGCACCCCAACGAAAAGCAATCCGTGGCCCGGCTGCATCGCTTTTCCTCGAGTGCCTGTGTGTCCATGTACTCGTACGTTCCCACTGCGTCGCGGATTTCATCTTTGTAGGCGGAGCCAACGATGTGGCAGTTGCCGAAGTCACTCAGGTAGAATTTCATGGCCGTCACACCGCTGCTGGCCCCATCGCCTCCGGCCCCACTCCGTTCACACGCGTACAATATATTCGAGGGCTTCAAATCTAAGTGTACAAGCCCAAGTCTGTGCATGGCAGCCAGCGCTGAGCTCACGCAGTACGCCACACCCCTGGACACGGCATCGCTGCGTTGAACCTCCATCTTTGTAGGCGGAGCCAACGATGTGGCAGTTGCCGAAATCACTGAGGTAGAATTTCATGGCCGTCACACCGCTGCTGGCCCCATCGCCACCGGCCCCACTCCGTTCACACGCGTACAATATGTTCGAGGGCTTCAAATCTAAATGTACAAGCCCAAGTCTGTGCATGGCAGCCAGCGCTGAGCTCACACAGTACGCCACACCCCTGGACACGGCATCGCTGCGTTGAACCTCCTCCACATCCCCATCGCAGAGCTCCACCACCAAGAACATCGTCGCCTCACACTCCAACGCGTCCAGCTCCGAGATGGCGAAGAACTTGGGCCTTTTGACAGTGGTCAAATGTGCATACTCCTCTTCGGACAAAATGTACTTCGCAACGACGTCATACACCGTGCTGGTGGCCCTCTCGAACTCTTCTTGCGTCATGTTGGGGTTCTTTCGCAATCTTCTTTTTTTGCGCCGAGTGACCTCAGTCTCCACTTTGGAGTGCAGGCAGACGACCTCCGACACGTGAGGCGGCAAGGCTTCCGTGCCATTGACGAAAAAAGCGTTGTGCAGGGGGAGAACGTACGGGACGTGCTGCTCGTTGAGAAACCTCATCACCGCCACCTCCCGAAGAACAGAGAAGCCATCGTCGATCGCCTCGGGGCTGTGGAAGCTAAGAGGACAAGACTTCACTGCAACGACGTCTCCGTCGAGCGTCTTGCATCGCCAGACTAAGCCAAAGCTCCCCTCGCCCAGGTATGCAACGTCCGTGAACGCTTCCCAGAACTCTGACGACGGAAGGCAGTGACTTTTCGTGACGACTTTGGCCGCCATGTCAAGAAACCCCTCCTTGGTAAACGTCTTGGGAAACAGCGGTTTCAGAACATCCACTGGCCGCCCCTCGGCGTACTTATTTGGGGTGAAGTACGTCGAAGTCGGTGATGATGACATCACCTGCTGAGTTGTTGTGGAGTTGCCCCGGTGGTGATGCGGATTAGGCTGCCCTGGGTGTTGACCTGCGGCGGTTGAAGTTGGCCTTGGTGCGGGAGGAGGCATCACGTCGCTGTCATCTGGAGCTTGGGAATCCAACGGTCTATCTCGTTTCAGCGGCACGCGCCGTGTGGGCAGCGCCATCGGCTGCTGCTGCGGCGTGATCCACCGTGGCACCGTCGCTGCCACTGCCGCAGTGGCCCCGGGGCGGTGAAGGGGATGCGCAAGTCTTCCCGGCACCCACTGCTGACCATTGTTCTCCATTCGTTGTGTCAACTCGCCTCCTCCCCTTGCGTCTTCCTCATCGACGTCGATCACCTTCGCGCCTGGAGGCGGTGGGTGCTTAACTCGTCCCTCGTGCGCTTTCCGCGCACGGAAGGTCGGTGGCAGCACATCGCGCATCGTGACCGACGAGGGCAGTGGCGACAGCAGCAATTGAGTGGCTTGTGTGTTCGTCGCCAGCAACGCTGGAACAAGTGGCGCCGGAAGCGACGATGTGGAAGGGGTGGCAAATCGCAAACCAGGGGGAGATCCAGCTCCTCCACCCGGCAGTGGCGTCCTGCCGTTCCTTGCGTCTGGGGGCGATGGGGAGTGACTCGGGCCAGATGCTGCTGCACTCCCTCCCCCTCCCCCTAGAACAGTAGGGTCAGGTGACTGAGACGAATGTCGTCGATCACGCCCATCGATGACTTCCATGACGTCATCATCAGGATCGTCGTCATCGTCACTGCTGAGCTCCCCTTGCGTCTTCCTCATCGACGTCGATCACCTTCGCGCCTGGAGGCGGTGGGTGCTTAACTCGTCCCTCATGCGCTTTCCGCGCACGGAAGGTCGGTGGCAGCACATCGCGCATCGTGACCGACGAGGGCAGTGGCGACAGCAGCAATTGAGTGGCTTGTGTGTTCGTCGCCAGCAACGCTGGAACAAGTGGCGCCGGAAGCGACGATGTGGAAGGGGTGGCAAATCGCAAACCAGGGGGAGATCCAGCTCCTCCACCCGGCAGTGGCGTCCTGCCGTTCCTTGCGTCTGGGGGCGATGGGGAGTGACTCGGGCCAGATGCTGCTGCACTCCCTCCCCCTCCCCCTAGAACAGTAGGGTCAGGTGACTGAGACGAATGTCGTCGATCACGCCCATCGACGACTTCCATGACGTCATTATCAGGATCGTCGTCATCGTCACTGCTGAGGCTGATCCACATGGTTTGTGGGGACTGTTGTGGTTTTGTTGCTGCGGCCTTGGCGATCAGCATCGCCGAGGGGCGCGCAGTGATGGACATGCCCCTCCCACTGCTGTGTTCTCTTACAACTTGGAGGGGCGACGGTTCACCACCAGCTCCCCTTTCTCTCACTATCGGCACGGTGGTAGTTTCATGTGGTCGGACGCCAACATCATCATCGTCGTCAGAGTTGCTGCTACTTGTGGCCCCAACAGCTCCAGGCGAGAACAATGAGAGCACACCAGCGTCGTCCTCTTCTCCTACCACTTTTTCTGGCGTCAGAAGAGACATTGGTAGTCGGACCTCATCCTCCTCGTTGCGGTGCGGGGATGCACTCGGCAGTAGTGACGATGCATCACGTTCTTGCCCTTCTTCCTCGTGATGATTCCTGTGACTACTAGTACTGCTGCTGACAAGTGCGATGATAGGAACAACTGGATCAGTTTCCTGCGACAGATGCGGTGGTGAAGATCGTGGCAACGACGACGATCTGCTGGTTACTGTAGTGCTACGTTTGTTGCCTCGCTGTGGAGAAGGCTTCGCGGATGGCGGTGCCGTCGATGACGCACGACTTCCTTTTCCTTTCTTGGGCGGCGGTGCTTTCTTTACAGTTGCAGCAGTTGGCGCTTTTGGTGGCGCCTTTTTTGCCTTCGCTGGCGGTGGGGGCGGCAGCTTCTTCGGCGACGGCGCTCTCGCCTTTTTTGTCGCCACAGCTGCTGCCATTGGGCGTGTTTGCTTTGTCGGCACCTTCTTTTTGGCTCCTCGTCGTGGTGGTTCCTGTGCGTCTGACTCAGACGATGATGACGAACTGCTGCTGCTCTCCAGTCGAAATTGGCGATCGACATTTCGCAGTGCAACACGCTCTGCGATAGACAACGTGCTCGTGTCCACTGTTGTGGGGTTCTTTGAGGCGCCTTTGGTCGCTGCGGTGGCAGATGTCTTCTGCTGTTTCACCTTCTTAGCCTTTGGTGGCATTTTTTTTTTGAAGAAATACGACCGTGAGTTGTCAAAAATTGTGTGTTACGCGG